>PVKH010002190.1:0-27868 GCA_004027955.1 Chaetophractus vellerosus
CCGTGGCAGCTTTTTGCCCTGCCCACGGCGGCTCCGGCCCGCCCATGGCGGCTTGCCATTCTCAAGGCGGTCTGCCCGCTAGGAGAGGTCCCCGGGAACCGAACCGGGCCCAGGGCCTCCCATGTGGTTTCCCAGCGAGCTCTTTATCCACTGAGCTATCTAGCCGGGCCCTCTGTGTGACTTCTTGATCCCTGGACTTACTTAAATTTTATTTAAAGTTTTTATGTCAGTTGTTTTTTTAACCACTATTCATTTTAGATCCCTTACCTCCACTGACTCCACAGTGATTTGCTTAAATCAATTTTTTGTTTATTTTCTTTAGCTACCTCCATAAGGTATCTCTGAACATCTGTGCTTTCTTCACTGTTGAGACTCTATTTGCAACAGGAATTCTTACATTTATGTAATATTAATAACACAGAAGATATGCCCTAAGCTGTGCTGCCACATTGGCAGAGCCTACATCCTGCCTGTGAAGAGCTCAGGATCTAGTGGTTACATAGTTCTGTATTTTGACATTTTTTTTCCCTTTATATCACCATCACTGGTGTTCTCTTACAACTTTTCTCCTTTGTCCTCTGATTTAATTCCCTCCAAGTATAAGATATTAGATATTTCATTGTACTAGACTTTAGAAATTTCTCCTTCTTCCCTTCTCTCCTTCTCTCTCTTCTTTCTTCCTTTCATCAAGGAACTTTGAGTACCCAGTACTGTAAAAAACAAACAAAAAAAAAAAAAAAGAGAAAACTTCAAATCTATTTATTTAAATCTTAACATGTGAGCTTTTATCCTGTTTTCTATCTAAAGATGACTATAGATTATAACCACCCTAATTTCTGTAATGAGAAATTCTCAAAACTGAGGTGAATTCACTATAGTGGAAAGACTTTCAGGCAGATAATGAACATGAATGACTGGAAAAGCAAGAAATGCCACCCCAGGTAAGTAGGTTGCTCACGAAAATAGGACAGAGACAAAAATCATCTATTCATTTGCCTTTTATTCAAAATACTTATTGCATTTGAGTACTTTTATTCAATGCTTAATAGTGTTCCTATGCACTAACTTTTCAGCTTCTGAAATGATTTAACATGCTATTGAAAAACTAAGTTGAGGGACATGAAGGAATAATTCAGAGAAAAGGGTCATTTGATGGATAAACATGGACAAGTGGGAAGTCTTCAGATTTAGTATGGTAAGATGGGAGTGTGAATTTGAAATGATAAAAGTGGTGATTTCCAACGTTATATATTAATGTATAGATTTTGAAGAATGACAAAGAATGCTCAGCTTCACCATGAACAATAAAAACAGGATAAATAAAGATCTCAACAGACTGGTAGTTGTCAGGGTTGGAAACACTGAACTATTTGAATGGCCAGTGAGGGTTTTAAATCTTGGACACAGTCCAAGATGTTCTTCAATATTCATGGATACACTCTTTCATTTAGTAAACAACGAAATATTTGTTCCAGTAAATTTTTAAAAGATCCAGGAGGAGAAGGACTCTGGGGCAGATCAGGAACCTTTGCAGGACTCAGCCGCACCGAGTTGTCAAGGCACCCCCTGCTCTCAGCCGCTGCATCTGATCGTCTCTTCCACTGCCAAGAGGAGCGAGCTGTGAGCATCTCCCTCTGCAGCTACTCCTCGGAGCCAGGAGCGCGGAAACAGAGTGCAAGAGACCTCCAGACCGCAGCGCAACCTGTTCCCGCTTACGGAATCACCACAGCACACTTCAACAAGGACCCTCCTATGGACTCTCGGCTGAGGTCAGGAACAAGGTTGAGTCCAAGAATGATCATCAGGCAGAAGATCTTCACAGTTAGAGAGAAATGGTGAAGGGTATGAGAATTGGCACCAACTTTCAGCGGGGCTTGAAAGATGGTGTAATCTTCCGCAAACTCGTAAACAATCTACAGGCAGGTTCATTGAAGAAGGTTAACGAGTCCTCGTTAAACTGGCCTCAGTTGAAGAATATGACAACATTATTAAAGTTATTCAGGCTTATGGTATGAAACCACATGACACTGGAAGCAAATGATCTTTTTGAGAATGGAAATATGACCCAGGTTCAGACTATGCCGGTTGCTCTCGCAGGTCTGGCTAAGGCAAAGAGATTCCATACAACCATTGACATTGGAGTTAAGTATTCAGAAAAAACAAGACATATTGATGTGGGAAAATTAAAAGCTGACCTAAGTGTAATTGGCTTGCATATGGGAACCAACAAATGTGCCAGCCAAGCAGGTATGAAAGCCTATCGGACTAGGAGGTTTCTTTATTTTCCCAAGAGCCAAACTGGCAAACCATTTGAGCATACCACCATTAGTCTGCAAACGGGCACTAACAAAGGAGCCAGCCAGGCAGGAATGTTAGCACCAGGTACAAGAAGAGACATCTACGATCAGAAGCTAACATCACAACGCTTGGACAACTTGACTATTTCTCCACAGATTGGTTCCAGCTAAGTTGTTTCTCAGAAAAGAATGAATGTGTATGGGCTTGGTCGGCAAATACATGATCCCAGATACTGTGCTGTTCCAACAGAATCCTTCATTCATAATGCAAGCCAAGAAACAGGACAAATGGGTGGGAAATCAATGTTAGCGATTATAAGGCAGAATACCAGATGAATGTCCTGGTAGTACCAAGATGACTACCAAAGAGATTACCAATGTGGAGACCACGGTATTGATTATTAGATACACAAAGAGGAATTCAGTATTTAGTCCACTTTTTATCCAGTGAGAACCAAGCTAGACTTGAGTAATTTTTATCTTGTTTTCCTGAAACACCATTATACTTATTGTATCTAAAAGAAATATTGCAGTATGTACATTCTTTTTTCCCTTTTTCCCTTTTCTGCCTCTTCCCTAAGTAATTGCCTTTTAGTGTTGTAACAGTTAAGCCATACAGCATAACCAATAAATGTATATGAAGTAAAACAGAATACTGTGAAAGGGGAGTACCCCATGCAGCCAATTCTTTTATTAAAGATCTATGTATTTTTACAAGCTTCTACTTAAACTGGCATTTTCACACAACAGGAAGCTTCTTTTCCCTCTTCCCTTCCCTTCCCACTTCCCTTCCCTTCCCTTCCCCCTTCCCCTTTCCCCCCTTTCCTTTCCATTCCATTCCTTTCCCAATTTAGCCTGGTCTTTACATGGAAGACTAAACTCATGCTGATAGATCAATGTGGTTCTTATCAAACCAAATCTAAGATGCAACATTTTAGGAATTTACAATGTTTTTTTACAGTATTGCTTGCTATTTTTTAAATAAAATCATGATCAGTGTGCTTTTGTGATTATATGTGTGCTCATTTTCTTACCCAAGCTGACAAGAGCTTTTCAGAGTGGAGTTTCTAAAGGAGCATGTACAAAATCGGCCTTTAGATATTTAGATCTGGGTGGTGCATTTGCCCTTTCTGTTTGTGCCAATGTATTGACGTAGAACTGCTCTGTTTTCTTCAATTGTATTTATTGCTGCATTTCTGAGCAAAACTTATCCCACTGAATTTTTCATGAATAAATATTTTTTTAACAACAACAACAAAAAGATCTAGGAAGTTGCTTCATGAAATAGAACACTATAAAAAGTTCCATATAATCTTAACTCATGATTAACGAGTAATATATAGTGTAATTATATAGTGTAATAATATACAGCTGACTTTGATTTATACAAATTCATTGAGGTAACCCTGATTATGAATCCTTATATAAATAAAAATATACTGTAATGTGCTTTTATTTCAAGCAAATATTTAGCACACATTAATTCAAGAATAATTATTGGTTGTAACAACAATTAAAAATTGGAATTTTATATAAAGCAACAAACTTCCCTGGACATTGACAGATGATTTAAATTATCTTACATATGTGGTTTAAATTAAACTATTTTATAAACATCATAAAGTTTGTTTCTTGTTGAAACAGGGCTGCAAAATTGCTTTTTCCTTTATGGTTTTTTCCCTCACTTTTACATATAATCTTTCAGTGGGGCTTAATTTAGCACTTTATGTTTAGTAGTAAGTAGTTGTACAAAAATAATGCAAGTATTTAAAAAGAGCTAGAAATTTGGAAGAACGCTTTTTTATGGTGAGGTTTAATTATTCTCTTCTTTTCATTCCATCTAAAGTCAATAGACTAAAGCATACTGTGAAAATAATAAAGAACAAAATTTTACACTGTCTAATCATTTTTAGAAGCATGCCTAGTTCTCCATATGCATATAACTTATAGGTATAAAAGTGTTATCAAGGCTCATCTAAGAATTTTATTTCATGTAATAGACAAAAATTCTTTAGATTCAAGGCCATGCCATTTTAAAGCTAGAAAGTAGAGTAAGCAAATACATAGATCAAATTTAAAGATAAGAGAAACAACTAATTGGCAGAAATTTCATAATTATAAAATATTCTCATGTTGTAGATAGTATACTGGATATTTTAGATAATCTGTCTCTTTTAATTCTTATACTAATCCTTGAAATAACAATTATTTAGACCAAAAAAGTATTAAAATTAAGTAACTTGCTTACAATATACTGCTCTAAGTGTTAATCTAGAATTCAAAATTACATTTCCTATAGACGAATTTTCTATTTTTAATTTTTTTAGTAATTCATGTTTATGTAGATATTTATAAACTAGTGAAAAGTATGACAAATCAAAATAATTTGGAACGGGACTTGGTACAAATATTTAAATTATAATAACTCTTTAAGCTTACATTTGACAAGAAAATTTAACTTTTAGTATATTTCCTTGTAGCAGTTTTCCTAGGGATATTTTATAAAAAATGAGATAGTGTTTTTTAAAATCTTATATTTTCTTAAAATTTATAATATACATACTCTCCTTATTGTTTCTCATAAGGAATGAGAGGGTAGAATGATAGAAACTCTAAACTGTAGTTAGTAAGATTGTGCTTAAATTGATGTCTATTGTATATTATAATTCTAATTTTGCCATGATAATACTTTTATTATACATAGTATAAGTAAACAATATATTGTATATATGCACACAAACACTGGATAAGAGAGGGAGTTTAACAATAAGACTTTGGAATTTTAGCTTCTTCCTTAAGAAATGATCCTGAAAATTGTCTTCTGGGTTAAATATATATTCTCATCACATGTTCCCAAACTAAAGGATACATATAAACTTTTGCAGCCCTCATACTATATTGTAATATGGAAGAAATGCGTGCACCTTCATTTTCAAAGCTGTATGTTATATGTATCAATATATAATATTAGAACTTACTTGCAGTACTGACATTTTATATACCAATGCATTTAAATTTTTGCTGATTAAAAATAAAACTCTGGGCTTTTCATTATTTATTGTCTTTTCATGAATATCAGATTTATTGGCTTCCTGTTGAAATGAATACTGTTAGAGAGGAAGATTTTATTGCAATGATTTTTTTCAAGCCATTTACCTTTCAGAAAGGCACAAATCAACATTGTTTGGGTCTAATGGTTATTGATTTGGAAATAATTCTAACAAGTATAGTCCTTTAGGGTCAAGCAAAGGTTTTGCCAAGTTAGCTGTTGTACATTACACATTGCCTAAGCTTATTTTACTGATCCATTTTACTTTATTTGGTTTACAGTGACTATTTCCAGTATAAGAGGGGAAAGGAGACCTTTGTCATTGTATGCTTTACATCTTGTTCAATATGTTGATGCTCACTCATAGTAGAAGGATTTGAATGTTAAAAACTCAGACTTCTTTGAAATGAGCCAGGTGGCACTCACTGTCACGCTGTCAGCTTTTTCCCCTTCTAAAATAAATTGGTCACTGGATATTCATTGAAGATATGAGTTATTGATCATTTATCATTAAGAGGTACGATATGTTCATTTTGAGACAATTTCTATGTTTGCCATCATTTGTCTGTTGAGTGTTTAAATCATTAATATTGCTTAGAAATTGTTGAATCATTTCAAGTCTACAACCACATATCTTTTCAACTCATCTAAGCTTTCTTCTTTTGAGTATTTATTTTCCATCTATGTAAATTATTCGATACTTGCAATTCATAGGTTTCATATTCTTTTTCTGGCCTTCAAGCTATCACCTTGTTTCTCATTATTTTAAACTTTTGTCCTTTGACTTTCCATTCTGAGATGCCTTTCCAATGCTTTTCTCTTTGTCTTATAACAGATATTTGAAGTGACAGTTCTGTTTGTGTTTTGCCCTCAATGTTATTTTTATTATGTTACTGCAGTTGTAGTTCCCTTGAAGTCCTCCCACATCTTATCCATCTTCCTTTAATGGCACGCCATTTGCTTTCTCTGGTGCTCCTCACCCTCTCCAGGGTGCACTGTTTTAAAGGGGCTGTGCATACTGTTGATTCAGTCCTGAAATCTTCTAATTTCTGAAAGAAGCATCTTTTCTAAAGGTAGCTTTCTAAAGGTGATATTCCTGAGAAATCTAGATTTGCCATTACATGCTCTGTGTTGTTTTTGTGGTTTATTTTTAGTCTCTGTAATATTGTTTTCACTTTATCTTATCTTTTAAGCTCTAAAAAGATTCATTGCTTACAAACAGATACTTCTGCTGCACTTTTGTCTGTTATTCCTTTCTCATATGTTCAGCAGGAAGGTATTTGGTGGGCAGAGTTTATAGACCAAAGTTCCTGTCAGGCATTCTTTATTGGTGCAGAGGTAAGAAATTACACTCAGTCACTGCAGTGTTCCTTGATAAACTGAATTTAAAGGATATATGAATCTCTGAAATCCCTATAACAATATTTTACTAAAAACGTTCATTCCACCATTCTGCCACACTGTATTGCTCTTTATAAGAAGGTTCTGCCTCCCAATTTAAAATGCCCTTCTCCCAACATAATGTTGTTTGCTGAAAGTTGATTTCTCTTAATGGATATAGAAAGAATTGGAAAGGAAAATGCTTAAGAATTTGAATGACTAGGAAAGCTACATCTATTCAGTATTTTTTATTCTGGCCTCAAATATTTGGCTATGTAACCACATATTCCACAAGACAATGAAATGATGTCTGCAGCAATATTCAGGATAATGGTTAAAAATCAAGAATTTTATACATAGAAAAGTTGTCTTTCATGGAAAAAGGCAGATCTGTGATAAGTTGGAACAAATCCAAAAACAGATTACACATATACTTATTTTAAAAAAGAAATCTTCGGTGTGGAAATCTACTAAGTAAAAAAATTATATAATATTTAATATTCTAGAATTCAAAATCAATAAATGAGTAAGTTATGAGCACCACTGAAACTAGGTAAGCATAAAATTATTTCAAATTTTTCAAAATTGGGTTGCATTGATATGAAATTATAAAATCCCTTTGAAAGAAAAGCAATGTGATATAAAACAAATGCTGTAACAATAATCAGAAACAAACTCTTGTGTCTATCAACAGTGACAGGAGGTGTATGTGCATATGCTTTGTTTAGGGTATGGAGGAGTTGGAAGGAATGTGTGAATTCAAAATTTGATAAAATCACTGGTAAGTAGGAAAATATTTTATTCTTTATTAACCATTTAGCTTTAAAAATTAAGTTGTGCCAAATAGATACTTAAAACAATATAAAGTATAAATAAAATTAAATGAAAAGAATTGGCACTATTTTTCTCACCAATTTCTAAAGATGTAAAGGTGCAGTAATTCCTGGCATGGTTAAAGTGATTGATATTTCTACTGCTGATATCATAATATTCATAAGGGTAAATTATACACTTTTATATGAATATATTTTAATTATTTACAATGTTTGATCATATACTTTGTCTTTAAGCTAAGTAAATAAAGATAGAATTCAAAACAATTAGCGGACTGAGCTACCTTTAAAAATCTCTGTTCTACTCCTAAAGTAAAGAATTATAGGATAAAAATCAAAACGGGAAAGAAACTCATAGCCATAAAAGGAAAATGTTCACTTTCCAGAAACAAAAAAGTAAAATCCGAAGACACACTGTGTGGGAGCCATATTTAGCTCTTCATGACTAGATTTGATACTTTAAAGTCTTAGGGAAGGGGGATTCCAGGTTTCAGACTACTCCCAGTAAGTATCTGGAGTTGGCCTCAGTATAAAGGACTGATCATATAGTAAAGTAAGAAGGGTCAGGGGTCTTTAAAAATCCCTCCCCTTCCCTCAACTAAAATATATCAGTGGCAGCTTGCTGCCTACCTCAGCCAAGATTGATAACTGGACACTTCAAAAATCAGATTTAAGAAACAACAACAAAACTAGTTTTTAAAAAAATTTTGTCAATATACAAAATAATCATTTGAAACATAATAATTATATCCTAGGATTTTAAAATCATCTGTAAAATTTACCAATTTTCTAAATCATATGAAATATCAAGGAAGACTGTAGAATGAAGTGCTATTTTAATTCAGCCAAAAATTGTATACCTAAAATAAGTGCTTAACACAAAAGGTATCCAACATCCTTTTTAGTTTTTGAATGAAGTTCAAGATTTTAATCTTTCCTCTCATCCCACCCTTACAAAACTGGATTTCAACTCTGATTTCTGGAAGCAATACTTAGAAAGCCTGAATATATTATATTTATGATAGAAAAATCACTTATATTTTCTAGAAATCTTGTAGCTGCTCTGGTGAGCTGTGTTTTCAGTTAACTATCACATCAGAGAAGATTTGTAATGAATTTGATACATATGTCCTGAATGTGTCAGTTCTCAAGTTGAACTTCCCCTACAGCAGGTACCATTTTTCATTGACATTTGCTTCTATTATTTTTGAAGGTTTAAATAACTTAATAATTTGGAATCTACTTTTCTGCTGTCTTTTCTGAGGTTCATAAAGAACCTGAGCAATATGATCTTTCTTGGTCTAGACTATTCAGTGACACTTTCTTTAATGAAAACAATTTATTAACCAGATTCTAATGGGGGCAAGAACACATATTCATTAATATTACATTGACCACAGTTAAGGATGACCGGAACAGCTCTAAATGCTTCAAACATTAACTTATATAATGCTTAAATTATACCATGAGATAAGTATCACATGATCTCCACTATATAGATTAGGGGGCTGAGATTTAGAGAAATTAACATATTCATCCTAGGTCATACAACTGTTAAGTGATGGAGTTAGGATTTAAATCCAATCAGCTGATGAGATGTCAGGGCCACCTTAATGGAAAATGGGCGGGAAAGGAGCACTTTCTAGAAATAGGTGCTAAAAGGATAGTTCATTGTGTGGGTATCTAGAAAAATATAAAGGGCTAAAGGGTTTGAAAAATAGCAAGGAAAAAGAAAAGAATGTAAAGAAAAAACGTAAAAGAAATATGAAGCAGTAAAAAAAAAAAGCAAGCAGAGGCTCATGTGCTAAGCACTTCATACTTAGCACATGAGCTTAAACCACATTTGATTCTCTCAAAAATTGTATCTAGTGAATTTTTCAGTGTGGAAACTGGAGCTCAGTGTAGTTAATAATTCTCCAAAGGATAAAAGGTTAGGTGCTAGTCCCTGTAGTCAAACCCAGATACCATGTTAGCCACTAATGTCTAAAACCATTCTCAGATGACTCTAACATTTTTTAAAAAGAGTTTAACAACTACTGTTTGAAAGCCTTAGAATAAGGAATATGTCTTATAATTATTACTTTTTTAAAAATGGCTTTAAAGAGTTATTTTTATTTATTATACACCCCCCACACACACACTTTTTTGCTTGTTCTTGCTGTGTTCATTCTTCTCTGCATTCCTCTGTGTCTGCTTGTCGCCCCTGCTGGGTTAGCTCACCAGCGCGGCGGCCTGCCTGTTCGTGGGGGCTCGCCCTTTCTCGTGGGGGCTTGCCTTTGCCCGAGGCAGCGTGCCCCACCCGCGCTGGGTTGCCTTCTCAAGGCAGTCCGTCTGTTCGAGGAGGCCCGGGGACCGAACCCGGGGCCTCCCATGTGGTAAACCGGCACCCTACCAACTGGGCTATACAGCCGGGCCCCTAACTATTACTTTTTCTAAGCCTCAGGATTTTGAATCCAAAGTTGATGCTTATAATTTTACTGACTGATTTACTTTTTCTCTGGAAAGTAATTTAAATCTGTGGAAGGTTGAAGGTTCAATTTAATTACATTGTGCTGGATTATGAACTATTATGGGAGTTTATGTACATAAATGATATGTAGATATTTGCTAAAGTTTTAGAAACAACTTTTAAAAATTATTGCATGTTCCAAAGAACCTTTATTTTTCCTGAATGACTATGATTTTGCTTTCTAATATAATTCTACATTTTATTAAATTTGAGTAAATTATATACATCTGTTATACATCTGTGGTAAATTATATTCTTATTTGGTTATTGCAGACCTGAATTTTATTTATTTCTGTAGGTAAACTTTGTGATACTAACATACCAAAGCAGACTTTACTCAAAAACATTTAAAAATATTTATTAGCCTGTTAAGAGATTTAACTATCTTAAGTACTTAACATGTTTCCAAATTGAAAATTAAGATAACATTGAATAAATTATTAAATTAAATATTTTGTTTGTTTCCTTTTCCACTCATGAAAATTAAAAATCTTATATATCATTTTGTACATAAAAAAACAAAAGGAGAAACAATTTAGGCATATGTTCATAAAATGTTTGTTCACCAAGTTCATCACACACACACACACATTAGTATTTAAAAACTTGATATGCTATTAAATCACATAGACAAGGATATAAAAACATATAATATTTAAGATAAATACTAATATAAATATATTTATTTTCCTTAATTGCAGTAATTGCATGTATCCTATGATTTAAAAGAACAAGTTGTTTTTGAGATGATGTATTTTAAGACATATCAAAGATGTGGTCATTTTGAAAAATGTCTTAGACTCTTCATATTATTATTTAGAAAATTTTATGTGAATGTTCCAAAAAAGTGTTAACTTTGATAAGCAAATAGATGCATGTAAAATGAAAACAAAATTATACATTAAGAAAATTCTTGATGAAGCAGAAATTTTTCTGTTCATAATACTCATGCTTAAAATTTACTTTCATGATTTTTACCGTAAATTCTCATGGTTTTTACCAGGACAAGTTATAATATATATATATATATTTTGAGGTACCAGGGCCAGAGATTGAACCCAGGACCTCGTATGTGGGAAGCTAGCCCTCAACCACTGAGCTTCACCAGCACCCCCAGAGTTGATACATATAGATAGCTATAAATATCTAATATACTGGAAACTTCTCTGTTTAACCTAATGATAAAAATCAGTATTTACAATTGCAATTTAATGTTGTCTCCCAGTTACAATCTCATGGCTCTATCTCTTCCTTTTATAGTAATAATGATAATCTGTTTTTTAAATGGTATAATAATCAATATCTGCTGTTTCATAAGAAAACATGCTCTGTATGTATAGGTCCATGCCAATTTTGCTCATTTTTATAACCTTAGCAGAATGTCTGACACTTAGTAAGAATTCAGAAAATATTTTCAAAAATATTAACCAAATGAATAACTTTAAGAAACTTGGAAAATTTTGAAAGTGATCAAAATTTAAAACAAACCACAATATTTGTTTACGTTATAAAGAATATAAATAAATAGAAATGTTGAGCTATTTTAATGACCTTCAAAATGCTAATGATACAATATTAAGGAAAAATAACCAAGATATAACATTTTTAATACAATTGGATTCCAGTTATATTTTCAAAATTATTCTAAAAATCCTGAATAGATAGATCCATGCACAAAAATATTAAGAGTTGTTCATTTTAATTTGTGGGGTAATGCAGGATTATACTTATGTTTTATAATGTTTTATACTTTTCTATAATATTAGAGTGTATTACTACTAGTCAGGCTGAATGTAAACAACAAATTTCATTTTATGATTTACAATTATAAAAAGTTCATGTTTACCTTCTCAGACTTCAGCTTTATTTCAGTATGACACAGTTTATGAGGACAATTAAAATTGTTCACATAGCCCTCAAAGGTTTAAAACTCCCACCCCCAATTTAATATTCCAGAATATTCTTGTATGTCATACATTTCTTTAGATAATATTTGAGACAGTTATTAAAAATATTTGATAATATAGCATTTTAAGCATTTTTCTTAAATTAATCATTAATTCATTTATAAATATCCAACGACTATGTCCTGACTCTTTATATGTGCTTGAGAAAATTCTGGTTTCTAGAATTACAACAGTGGGAAAAGAACAAAAACAAAACTTTTCTTATGGAAACTGCATTCTGTTGAAGGATGTATACAGTAAATAACTAAATGCATATAAACATATCATTTTGGATGGTGATAAGTACTATGTAGAAAAATGCATCAAGGAAAGTAAATAGGGTACATATATATATTTGAATGAGGCAGAGTTTGTAATTTTAAGTGGATAGTCAAAAAAGGCCTCATTGAATGTGATATATTAGAGAATGAAGAATGTTCATATCACATTTCCAATCTATTCTTCATAGCAGTCTTATAATGGACTTCCTAAACATTGTTTTCTTTCTCCAGGAAGACATAACAGTCTATTAAAAGTAAAATACATAAAAAAGTAAAATACAACCTTACCTTCAACTGCCTGCATAATTTTGCCTCCCATCACTTTTCCAAGTGTCTTTCTCATATAGCCCACCCTTTGTGTCCCGTCAGGCCTCTTTCCCCCACCATGCCTTATGCCCCCTCTAAATGTCAAGGTTCTGCGCACACATTTCTTCACTTGACTGCATCATTATAGACTGCTTCCTCAATTCTGTGTCTCAGTATTTCTATATGAACAACAACATCAAGAAAACATTAAAATCCTAGTCATTTCTTACAAGCATTTTGAAAATAAAATGAAAAAGAATTACTAAAACCATACTTTAAAAATCATGAAAATATTGCACACATTTGATAGCAGCCCTACCTAAGAAACATCAAACGCTGTGTAAATTCACAGGCTTTGTGAATAATGAGGGGTATATGGAAAGTTTTGTGTGAGGATCAGCTGAGAATAGTAGAATTTTGGGGCATAAAACTTAACAAATATTATAGAAGATGGGCAGAGTGATTTCAGGCCTCATCAAATCTCAATAATTAGGACATGTTCTTTATGTGTTGTGAAATATTATCTAAACAAAATATTTATTATGTAGCCACATATGCAACTTATTCCGAGAAATGGTGATGAGATTCACAGCTTGGAGAGTCAATTACTTTTCATAAACCGTTTATTGTTACCATGCTTAATCATGGACGCAGGATCTCCTTTGCTGTGACAGTTCTTATATGCAATGATAAGTTTCTTCATATGCTTAAATAAAGTAAAATAATTAGATTAATTTTCAGCCATATGTTTTAAAAGGTGACATCTTCATTAGTTCATTAGTCATAGAAGGACTAATGAATCTACTAAAAGCCAGTGTTTTACCTCTAATAACCTGGTTGCACTTTATACCACCTCAAATAACAATACATTTTTAAAAAGGCACTTGTTCAAATACCCTCTCTTGTTATTGAAGAATAAGCTACTCATTACTGTAACTTTTCAACCTCTGCTAGTACTCAAAATAAGACACTTGTGGTAAGAAATAGGACAGCAATTTTGGGAGTACATATGAATAATCTAGTGATTAGCAATTTATTGGATTGCAAAATGAACAATTTGCTTTCTGATTACAGTTAGTGTTGGCTTAAAGGTTTGTGTAGTTGAAAGTAGAAAAGCTACTACCAGGATGATATCTGTCATTCTTTTTATAGTAAGTGAGAACTATGCAACTATTTTTTTGCTAAAGTCATAAGGGCAGGAAACTAACACCTCTGCACTCAAGAGGCTTCACCGAACAAGCTTATTCTGACCTCTTTCTGGAAACTGAAATAGAAACCATAGATGGTGGACAGGCTGAAATCCCACCGGAAACATCGTCTTTTGTTAACATCCTTGTTCAGACTCAGCAATCTATAAAATCTTAACTCTCCTGGCCGGACATCTGAATGAGATAGGTGATACCTGGATAAGTGGCAGTGGTGTTTACTTTTAAATAATGATAAGATCTTTAACAAGGATGATGGTTTGATGATGCGTTCAACAATTGAAGGATTGAAGTCTTCATTCTTCTGAAGAGAAATTTGTTAAAACCTCATATTATACTGAAGTTTCTGCGGGCAATTCATACTTTAATTAGAAATGGCCTAATTCTGCAACTGTGACCATATGTATAAAATGTTAAATAAATGGTCTAAGATGAAAGCATTGATCAATTTGTTTAACCCAGTATTACAAACCGGAGGATTGTTAAGCATTGGATTTTAGCCTGCTCTTAAGATGAGGTTGGGAAGTCTGATCAAATTGAATTTGCTTCCTGAACCAAATCTTTCCTTTTTCCCTGCAGGCAATCAGTTATTGCATCATTCCAAGCACCGGCAATCTCCAACTTTTTTCACACACGTCTTGTACACCTGTTCACAAGAATCAGGGATGGTAAAACAGAGGCTGTTCAGTGAATGAGATATAGTGGGATGATTGGGGATGTATTGTGGCCAAATGATTGACAGAAAATGTCAGCTCAATAAACTGGAGAACTCTGAGAGCCTCTGTGTGTGTCCATTGTTGCTTCAAGACACTAACACGTGCTCCATCTTGAATATTTTTAGTTGTGTTAAGACATATCTGCATGCAAAACTGTCTGTTTGCCTATTGAATCTTATTTAAGATTCATACATAGGTTCCATATAGAAATCTACTTTGGCCTACAAATTTGTTTAGCTTGCAAACATATTGTACCACCATAACCTCTTAAGAGAACCAAATAATTCCAAAACATGGAATGCCCTCAAATGACAGTTACATAATTATCTGGAATTTTTTTTTTTCTAAGTAGGGCATTTTTTTTTTCTTGCAGTTAGCATTAGCCTATACACAGGTATTTGTGCATTAACTGTTTTGTGTGGAGAGCCATTGTTCTCTTACTAGTTTTTTAGGAACATAATACACACACACATATAAATAGATGTGTATATATATTATATATGCATATCCATACTTGTGCATATATATGTAATTATGTGTGTGTATGTTTATTTGTGTGTGTGCAACCTTTAAATCTTAGGAACTGTACAGAGAAAATACATGAAAAGCTGAGGGAGTGAGTGAGGGAGATAGGGTTTGCTCTCAATGTTCTGTTAACCTCAGATTTCACAGCTTGGTATAAGCAACTTTTGGATGTAGTTTTATGTCAGATACGCATACATTATAATAACGTATTTTTAGAATTAAATTTAGGTGGAGCACACTTATGGGATAGACACTTGTCTTGCTCATCTTCAAACTCAATTATAAATATTACTGAAGTGATTTTTATTTTATCAATATGACTAATATTTTTAACTTAATATTTCATATCAGTTTTTTTGTCTCTGTAGAAAAAATATACTAAAAAAAGAGAGTACTAGATTTTATGTCTTTTAACTCTATTAATTCAATCAGAAATTGCTGGGCAGGCAGTGACTGATTTTATAGTTTGATGGTTGGTTCAAAGTGCCAAGATTAATTTTAACATTTGTAAATGTAGTGTTGTTAAAACATGCATATTATTTCTTTCATTTTCCCTTTTGATTTAAAAGGAATCAATGTAATTAGGGTTTCCTAATATTTCAAATTTAAATAAAGGATGAGGATCAATTTTAAGGTTTGATTCTCTCATAGACAAGCTAAACAGCCTCTAGCACATAAATGAGTGGGTACATGAAAAACAGAAAAAAATCTAATATTCTTGATGATTCCTTAATTTTAAAGACAAAAATACTTTAGAAAAAGTAATCTGTATGGCAAAAGAATTCAAATGATTTGATTTTCCTTAGGAAAAATAAACTATCAGAACTATTTTTAAATAAGCATCTATCATGCCTCACTTTGGACCTGATGGCAATATGTTTATGTATCAAGGACACTACTATTTTCTTAAATCAAAGGTAGTTTGCAAAGCCTCAAGATGTGAAGGATCATAAGGATGATTGAGCTGGAATCAGGTTTGAGGTCCACAAGTTAAAGCAGCACAAAGTTTGGTGGGCTGGTGTAAGACAGGTGAGACCCTCATAGGTGCTTACACCAATTTTGCCTCTTCTTCACAGTATCTATCTAGCTCACCTCTGAGTTAACATAGTGTGAACTTCCATACCTTATACAACCCTACTGGGAGTTAGCTAAACTGAAAAGTTTGAGGTTACAGTCCTCCAGACTTCCATGTCTGCCCAAGACTTCTAACCTAAAATGCAAGGAGTTAGGAACCAACTATAAAGCTAAAGGGAAGAGTTCACACAAGACCACCTTCACTTCTGACACAAACTTCAAGTTGAGGAGTTTCCAAAAACCATCCTAAGGTTTGATAATTCTCTAGAAAGACTCACAGAATTCATTGAAACTTATCATATTCATGGTTACCGTTTATTACAGGGAAAGGATATAGAAAATCTTCTGAAAGAAAAAGGCATAGGTGTTTGGAAGAGTCTGGTAGGGTTCCAAACACAAAAGCTTCTATTGTTCTCTCCCATGGAGTCAGGATACATTTCCCTCCAGGCATTGATGTGACAATATGCAGGGAGTATTGCCCACCTCAGGAGTTCCTTCAAGATTCTTTGTCCAGAGTTTTTATTTGTGTATCATTTCATAGGCATGCTTGATTGACTGATTGTCCATGTGGTCTCTAGTTCCACTGATGCTAGGTGACTTAAAGTCTCCACCTGAAAGCATATGGTTGGTTTTTCTGGCATGGCCAGCCCCTACCCAAAGGCTGTTGAGTGTGGCCAGCCACTGACTGAAACGAAGACACTCCCACCAGGTATGACATAGATTACCTCCCAAAAACAAGAACAAAGGCCAGACCTTTTTTTTAAGTAAAACCAAATTCTTTACTATACAAAACCCCAATCAAACCAATTTCTGAATAAGATCTACATAGGACTCTGTGACCAAAATTCAAGCTCATTTTCATTGCTATATTATTTTTCTCTTTTGCAGAATTTTTATATAAAAATATATTTTATTTTTGAATTATACTTTAAAGATTTTTTAACATTTTGAAATTGGCTAGCGTTACTCACTTCTGAGTTGCGTTTATCATGAAGAGCAGACTGGAATATTTAGTTTATTTTGAGATATATGTATAGTGAGAGGAAAAGTAAAAATTCATTTAAGAAAAAAGAACAAATTGCAAAAATATAAGAGTAATAAAGGAGAGTTTTAAACAAATAGAGTAGGAAAATGTATGGAAGTTATATTGGTTATAAATTCAATGTAATGGTGCTTGATATTTCTAATTTAAAAAAGAATGAGAAAATAATTGTAAGAGCATGATAAAACACTTTGAAATGTACTTCTTTTATACTTAATCAATATGTTTTATTTGAAGATTGTTTCTGATAAATAGTTGTATTATTTAAAAGATGTGTAATTTAACAGGTTTTATTTAGAGTTGTTTCTGATAAATAGCAGTATTGTTTGAAAGATGTGCATTTTTACACTTTCAAAATCTCATTATCCACAAAGCTAGTTTATTGCAGCTCCTATTCAACTAGAAATTTGCAATCTAATTGAGAAAAACATACACATATGTTCCATAAGCAGTGAGGGGTGGGGGAGGGTTAAGTACTTTGAAGAGTGTGCTATAGCTAATAATGATGTTTTATGATTGTGCAATGTAAAGGGAGGATTGAAAGTCAAGGAGGCACTGAATGGTGATACCTGGAGGGAATCAGATTATAGACATGCACAAGGTGAAGAGAGTCTCTATTAGGGTGACTATAGTGGAAACAATAGGGAAAATTAATAAGCAATATTCTGGTTAAGAAGTAGGAAGAAAACTGTAACACAGAGAGTTTTAAAAAGAGTGAGGTCAACAATTTTGAAGACATTAAGAGGTCAAGAATAATGAGAACTAACTTGAGAAGTCACTATGCTGAACTCTTTTAAGAATTAGGTATATTTAACCTAGGAACCAGACAACCAAAGGAGGGAATTACTCCAATTCTGTCTTATTCCAAATCTTCCACAGCTAATAATTAATTCTCTAATTTCATGTAGGAAACTTTTCTACTTTAACATGATTTGTTGTCTGTCTGTCTTTCAGTGGGTCAGAACCAAGCTGAATAATAGTTATAATCTTGCTTTCTAAAGGGAAATGATTATTTTTGTGAGTTGTTATAAAAAATAGAATGCAATCTCAATATTTCTCTTCCATTTATCTTCTCCATATTGTCAATTATGTCATATTCTTTCTAGAACATAAGGTGCATAATTTCATATCGAGATAATCTTTGTATTTATAATGACCTCATGAATTATCTCTTGTGAATATTCTATATATTTGCATTGGTTGTTACTCAATACCTTCTGTTTTACCCTTAGAAAGACCCCACATGTAGTATAAAAAAGGTATGTTATTGGAAATGCCAAATAGATTTATATAAAATATGAAAATAACAGACATATTTAAATTTTTGGAAGATAACTGAAAGTATTATAAGAGCAGTAAATGTATTATATCATATCAGTAATGAGTAATATTAATATTTAAATACCTCCATGTTCCTGAATAGGGTTATTAAAAAATGTTAATTGGCAATAGGTATGTGATGTTGATCATATATACTTAGAGTACAACAAGAGTTCTGCCAAAACCCTCAATAAACACTCCGAGTGGTATAAATATATAAAATGTGTATTTATGGACTTGATTTTTTTTCAAGGAGAATGAAGCCAATGTTATACTTTTGTTTTAAAGCTTACTTTTATGGCAAGATTTCTTTTATTAAAAGCCAAAAAATAGGTGATCTCTATTTTTTTAAAATTAGTTTTATTTACTTTAATTTGTGATTCTTTTTAAACAGATTTTTGCTGCATTTCAATTTGTTTGTTGTTTTCCACAAAGTGTATGGCTTTTACACAATTTTGGACTGTCAGTTTCTTAGCAACAGGAAAAGTGGGGAGTATCATGAAACTAATTTTAGTTTCTGGAATAAGTGTATCATATAAACCTTGTGTTTAAACCCATATTTATACTTTCCTCTGGTTTAGGTACAACTATGAATCTACAGAGAAAGATAACCTAGAATAGTTTTGATCTGGAAGCCAACCCCACATCTGTCTATACTTAATGATGTATTTTGCGGTCACAAGTATAGGTTATCACTGTGGCTAGATTCTGAAGTAAGACCTTCGATTGCTGCAAAATCTTGGATAAAAACAAATTAAGCTCTCTAAACTTCAGTTTCCTGTTGAATGACAATAATAATATTTTTAGATTATATGGGATAATGAATGCAAAATATGTCACAGTGACTGGAGTATATTAAGTATTGAATCAGTGTTTGCATCATTGCTACCAATCTCAAATTCATGCCAGAGGTTTCTAAATTCTAATAGGATATAGGATGTTATAAATGTCTGTGGACACCCACTCAACTACAAAAGTCTTTCAGATGGTTATGTTACTGCCTTTAGACCCTATTTCTGACTCTGAAATTTAGTTTGAAAATTCAATTCCATGAATATTTTTGGATCATGTACAATGCACTGGGTACACTTCTAGTTGCAGCAATTAGTATCTGAAAAAAAAATTCTTTCTGTCATAAGGATCCTTGGTAAGGGGAGGAAAGGGACAGATAAGCAGTATTAGCATTCAGCAGACCTTTATTAATCAGGCAACAGGCTGAAAACTAGGAAAATTAGAAATGAGGAGAAAGCAGTTTATGCACATTTGCAGTATAGCTAAGAGCTATGACTTAGCGTTATATATTTATGAATATTAAGTTAATATGGCTCTGGAGGAAATATAAGCTAAAAAATAAATGAAATAAATCTTCAAAGAGAATCATGGTTCCTAAAACAACTTAATGGATTTGTATATTGTGTTGATCATGCTTTCGTATTGCATGCTCTAAAAGTCAATATACAATGCATTTGAAGTAGGCTAATATTGGGTTAAACTTTAAAAACATGTTGAATATGGCTGAGTCATAATAAAATAAGACATATATAATAAATGTAGATGATGTATGTATATAAAGGACATTATTTGAAGACCTTTTTTGACACTGAAGGATTTATATTTAGATTCTCATTTATATTATGCTCATATTCAATGTGTTGAATTTTCTCATAATTTAATTTGCTGCAATTAAAAATGTCCATGATTATAATTTTTATTGTTTCTTTATGGTTTCTGCATTTTTTTTTTGCTACTTATGATTCATGTGAATTGAAATCATTAAATTAAACATTAGCCCCTAATTTACATAATTCATAATCTGGAGACTTGTAAATTAGTAGAATTCAGTCACACAAAATTTAGCCTGGCTTTATCATGAGGACATTTATTTAGAGGACTATATTTTGAATTCATTTTCTGATTGGCAGTAGTTCAGGTAGGTAAAGTGCTTCACCAAGCATATTTATTCATTCAACAAACAGGCATTTCAGCAGATGCTATGTTAAAGAGTTACTGTTCAGCCAAACCATATGAAGTAAAGATGGAGGGGGATATATTAGAGTCTTGGCAGTCAAATTTCCCTTTACCACAGTCAGGAAGAATTTTTTTATCTACATAAAGAATTTAGATATAGATCTAATCCTCCCCAATTTTCTTGTATAAGTAAAACAAATTCAAATCTTTTTGTACCAAGCACATATTAAAATAGTAAGTGAATCTATTTATAGTATATATCGGACAAAGAAAAGCAAGACACATTAGCTGTCTTTAGGCTTAAGGCAGAACAATCTTAACAGCTAGTTGTTCTCTCTCTGGAGGAATATGACTGGAAATAAATATCATGACAGTGACCCTTCTTGGATCGTGGTTTGATGGCTCCTGAAAACCATTTTCAGTTATTAGTTATATGGGTATAGAAGAGACTGTCAGTTTTCAATTCAATATCCATTCTCCCTTTTGCCTTTATAACAATGTAATTACCAATACTACTTTATTTCCCCACCTCCCTGCAAATGGAGGTGGAAATGAATTATAAGTGGATATTGATGGGTACAGCTCCTAAAAGAACACTTATTTAGGTGTGTTCCCCACTAAAATACTGGTCCAGCATCTACCTTATGATCATTGAATGGCCTTAGGAGGGAAACCATGCACTAAGAATGACAGAATAAAAAGACATGAGAAACCTATATCACTAGTGAGTTTTAGAGCTGATATCCTAGCCCTGGATGCCCTATCTTCAGATTAATTTAACATGTATAATATATTGAAGCCACTGTAGCTAAGTTCTCTGTTACTAGCAGCCACGTAATTCCTAACTGATAAAATGGGAAAAGCACCTGGACCCATTCATTCTCAAAGCACTTTTTATTGTGTAAATAAGAAAACTGTCCCAGAATAGGCATGCCACTTGACTGGGCTTACTACCTTCAGGTACAGAAAACTTAACTAAGTCACTTGAGCTTTAGTTGCTTAGATATCTTATAATTTATGTATAATTCCTGTTAATTTTTCAGACAGCTTTGATTCAATTTTGGAAATGCATTATATATAAACTGACTTTCTCAGTTAATAATATAACATGGACATTTTTCCTTATCAGTGAATGTAGATAGGTGTATTAGTTTACCATGGCTTAAAACAACAGATATTTACTCTCTCACAATTTTGGAGTCTGGAAGTCTGATATCAGTATTACTAGGCCAACATCAAGGTGTCAGGGGGGATCTGTTCCTTGCTTCTCGTGGCAGCTGTCATTCCTTGGTTTGTGGCTATATCATGCTCTGCCTCTGTAGCCATTTGGCTTTTTCTCTTTCTGTGTAATCTCCTTTTGCCTCTCTCTTATAAGGTCACTTGTGATTGTATTTAAGGCCCATCTGTATAATCCAAGATAGTTTTCCCATGTCACATTTGCAGGGACATTTTTTTTTCTTTTAGAGTTAACATTTATATGATCCAGGGATTAGGACCTGATATCTGTGGGTGATCATTATTCAGCCTTCTACAGTTGGCATCATTGTTTTAAGTAGTTGCCTGACATTTTGTATATAAATATGATATATTAATCTGTCAGCCACCTAGGATAAGCATTTAAGTCATTTTCATATTTAAAATAATTTAAAAAACACACACAAGCATCCACATACATCTTTCTTTTTGCATAGATTCTTTTATATCTTCATGCTAAATTCCTAGGAATGGAATTGACTTATAAAAAGATTTGAACATTCAAAATGTCAAAACACAAAAAGTCCTTCAAAAAGTTTGAATTAATCTTTTTAATTTTTATCAGTCTGATGGAGAAAACATTTAATTTAATGATTTTTAAATATGAGTGAAGTTGAAGATATTTTTTCTTCCTTCCTTTGTAAATTCATACATCAGTGGCAGTTTGAAGTTGTTGGGTTTTTTTTTTGTGAATCCTAGAAAAGATCATGTTAAAACTAATCCATTCCTGGGGGCCGGCTGTAATCCAGTGGATAGGGTGCTGGTTCACCACATGGGAGGCCCTGGGTTCAGTCCCCGGGGCCTCTCCAAGCTGGCAGACCGCCTTGAGAAGGCAAAGCCGCCGTGGATGGGGCAAAAGCCACCACAGGCAGGGCAAAAGCTGCCACAGGCAGGGCAAAGCCGCCACGGGCAAGGCAAGCCGCCCGCGAGCAGAGAAAAGCTGCCTGCGAGCAGGCAAGGCTGTCGCGCAGTGAGCTGACTCGGCACGTCGCCACAATGGGGGGAGACAAGCAGACAAAGAAGAATGCAAAAATGAACACAGCAAGAACAAGCAGAAGGGGGGGGGGATATGTAACAAAATAAATAAATAAAAATTTATAAAACAACAACAACAACAACAAAAAAACGAATCCTTTCCTCTGGGTGTGAGACCATTTGATTGCATTAAAATCAGCTAAAGGACCTTTGACTAGATCACTTGATTAGATTGCCTTAGGATTTTGGTTTAAAATATGTCACTGAGGATTGACCAAGTTTGGGTCTCTGCTCTCTTGCTGGGTCTTATATAAACTGAGTATCTACAGAGAGAAAGAAGAAATAGAGAAAAAGCAAGTGCTGCCATTTTGACCCTGTCATGTGAGAAAGAGGACTCCAGGTTCACCTACAGCTACAGAAAGAGAAGCCCTGAGAGCCTGAAGAAGATACCTTGAGGCCCAGAGAAAGCTCCCTGATTGCTTACAGCTGAGCTCCTGGAGATGGTGAGCCTGAAGGAAAAGGCAGGGACCTCAGCAGAGACTGACTGTCATCTTGCCTTGCCACATGGCAGAATGCCAGGATCACCAGTAGCCAACCTTGGTGAGAAAGAATCTCTGATGGTACCTTGATTTCGACATTTCAGAGCCCCGGAACTGTAAGCTTTTACCCCAAAATAAATTCTCTTTATAAAAGCCAACCCATTTTGGGTAATCTTGCATTGGCACAGCCCTATGGCAAACTAAGACAACATTCTTTACCTATCTTACTGTGGAGTTGTTCAACTTCTCTTTACTTATTTGTAAGGCCACTTGTAATATTAGGTATATTAATCCTCTTTTAGTGATATACATCATAAACATGTTTTCCTAGTTTGTCACTCAATATTGTTTATCACATTTTTATTACAGTAGACAATTCTTTTTATTTCCTTTACTATCATAAAATTATAGAACCCATCATTTATATTTTCTCATGCAACTATTAAAATCTATCATTTATGTAGGTGTTTTATTAATAATTAATATGATAAACATATCTCATTCTATCCCTCAGTCCTTTCCTGTTATGGTCACCTACAGAAGCAAAAGGATACCCACCCAAAACATGCTTCTCATGTAGAGACCAATGACACCATACATGCACACCAAAAAGAGTATGAAAGGCTTTATTACTGACATAACTGAAGTCTCTGGAGAGAGAAGGACAGGCCTCTCCTGCAGCTCTGAAATGCCTTGAAAGAGAGCAAGGACAGGAGACTGGTCGGTGTTTCATTGTGGGAAAGGGGAGGGGCCCCAGTGAAATTTCCTGCACCTGTACCAGGGATTGTTTGGCTTGAATCTCCTGCTGGTGCCAAAGGAGGGAGTACCCAGGCTTTCTATTAGCTTTGTCCCGATGTGAGGCACAAGTGGAAGAGGGAAGGGCAAGGCTTAAAGCTGTCTGCAGTCAATCATCCAAAAATGGAGTAAGACCCCTCATTATATTCCCCAATTCTCATTAACCTTGGAAAAGGGCAGGGTGGGGTGGAGGTAGAATCTTTTGCGTTTATTATTCTTTCTTGCTCTCCCTTTGTTGCTTTTTCATTGAATTCTGCTGTTGCACGTATTCCAAAGTTAGGAACCTTGACAGGGCAATTTCATCAGAGAACCAATCCCTGATTTCCTGGATAAGGTGAGGGGTGGGGGAGCATGGTGGTGGTAGGGGGTGGGTAGTGGTCTGGGATTATGAGGGAGGAAATAAGGGCTCTGTGGTCTGACTACCCTATAAACAAACTGTCAACCGCCTACCCTTTTCCTGCCCCATTTCTCACAGCATTTGGTGATCTGTGAGCAAATTGCTTTGCTTTTCCTACATATATGACTTTAAGCACTTGGGTTTTAGCTTCTTTACACTTTAAGCTGGTTTTCAATCCTTCAGTTTTCCAAATTCCAAAATTTGTTTAAACGTCTAGTCTGCTGTTATACTTTCTGCTTTCATTCTGCCACCTTGTGAATTTATACTTTTTAAAAATTCTTACTGCCATTTTAACAAGATTTCAGTAAGGAGAAAAAACAGACACTTGTTTAATAGACCATATTTCCCAAGTAATCTTCCTTTTTAAAAAATCATTTCCATCAGAAATTTGCCCCAACCACTTCACTGAATTAACTCTTGTTAAAATCATCAGAAACTTGTCTAGGTAAATCCAGTGGTTGATACTCTGTCCTCTCTTTACTTTACCTTTAGCAACATTAGTTTCTGTCAATAGACCCTTTTTGAATTGTTAGTCACTTGTCTTTTAGGATAATGCATCCCATTGGTTTTCCTTATAACTCACTGGCTGGCTCTTCCTAATCTCCTTTTCTAGTTATTTGTCCTCTTTCAGACCTCTAAACCTTCGAATGTCCCATAGCTCTGTCTCACTTTCTTCTTCTCTTTAACATTCCTATACTGTCTATGGATAATTCCCTCCAATTTAAATACTACCTTTTTACTTCTATATGCTGATGGTATCCAAATTTATATCCCAGCTTCAAATTCCCTGATTCCAAATTATTTTCTTATATCTTATTTCATATGTATAACAGACAACCTAAACTTAAAATGTTCAGAGCAGAATGCTTGATCTCCTTTCTCCCCAAAAAATGCCTGTACTTCAGTTTTCACATCTTAGTGATTGACAAGACTATTGTTAGAGTTGTTCAGGCCAACATTTATAAGAGCTATACTTACCTTTGTTCTTCATATCTGATCCACTATCAAGTCTTATGTGTTTAAATTTCATACTATGTCCAAGGACCAAAACTTTTGTTCCATTTCCAACAATACTAACAATACTAGATGATAGTCTAAACCATCATTTCTCACTAGACTTCTTCAATCTATTTTCTTTTTAACAGCCAGAGAAATCTGAAAAAATGAAGGATGGATGTGTGGATGTATGGATGTATGGATGGATGGAAGGGTGGATGGGTGGAAGCAAGGAAGGAAGGGAGCAAGGGAGTGAGGAAGGAAGGAAGGGAGAGAGGGGGAGAAAAAAGGAGGGAAGAAAAAAGAGTGAAAGGAAGGAAAGAGAGTGGGGAAAAGAAGGAAAGAGAGAAACAAAGAAACAAAGAAAGAAAGAGAAAGAAAGAAAGAAAGAGAGAGAAGAAAAACAATAGGAAAGTAACTAGCTCTTGCCACTTTCTTGCTTAAAGTATTCTAATGGTTTCCTTCACCATCTCCCACCATGCCTTATGGTATTTGGCTCCTGCCTACTCTCTATCTTCATCTTTCATCTTTCATTCACTCATTACTCTCCAGCCACATTGGGCTCAATTTTTTCTGAACATGTGCAATTTGATTTTCCTTAAGTGTTTATAGAAGCATCTTCCTCTTCTCTTTAGTTCTTCACATGGTCTGCTCCTTCACTTCATTCTGGCATGCACTGAGTGCCTAATAAATATCTGTTTAATGAATGATATGCAGTGTAATTCTCAGTTTCTATTTTTCCAACATGAGATATTCACTTCCATTTCCTTTAGAAAATGCTTAGTTACAGGTAAATTAGTCGAAGCATCTTCTGCCAAAGAATTATCAGTCTGGAAAAAAGATTGCCAATTTCACTTTAAAAAATTTACTCCAGGAACTTATTAATGTATGAGCTATGCAAAATATCTTTACTAAATCAAGAAAAAAAGAGCTAAAACATTAGACTGTAAATTTAAAGGAGATAAAGATCTTGAAATCCAAAAGACAGAGTTTTTTGCTTTACTCTCTAAAGTACATTATGTTTACAGAAAAGCAATTTAATCTATAACATTTATATTTCTCTTCAAAAGGAGTAGAATAAATACAGGGAGAGTTTTTTTCCCAAGTAGTACAGAGTTTTTCAACCTCAGCATTATGATATTTTGGGTCGAATAATTCTTTGCTGTGGATGCATGGTTGTCCTGTGCATTGTGAGAGGGTTAGTTGGCCTGTACTTATTATAACAATACTTTTCCCCATTGTTTTGTTGTTTTTATAAAAAAAAATTGTTAAAAGATACTTAGATTACATAAATGTTACACAAAAAATATAGGGATTCCCATATGCCCCACTCCCCACACTTTCCACACCCTCCCACATGAACATCCATCATTGGCACATTCATTGCAATTGATAAACGCATCCTGGGGCTTTGCCACTGAGCATGGGCCATACTTCACTTCGTAGTCTACAATCTCTCCCGCACAGTTCTGCAGGTTATGGGTCAATATAAAATGGCCTATGTCTGTCATTGCAATGTCATTCAGGTCGATTCCCAAGTCCTGAAAAAAAACCCGTATTACACCTGTTTTTTCCCTCTCCCTGCCCCCAGAGCCTCCAGTGGTCACTGCCTCCACATCAATGCTGTAATTGTTTCCAATGCTAGAATCACAATAAGTCTATAGTAGAATACCAGTAAGCTCACTCTAGTCCGCAGTTCATTTCCCAATCCTGAGGATTATGGGTTGGTGGTATCCACCCCATTGGTTTTAACACCAAAATTTTTCTGCCACACTGCCCAAATATCCCTGAGGGTGAGATAAAAATTACACCATACGCCACTTCCTCCCTCTGAGAATTACTGGTTTAGTCCAAATGATTCCTTCAGGCCTCCTCCAGCAGCAATGTTGTGTCATTCTACCTTATAGGGTTAACACTTGGATATTAAGAACTTAAAAATACTGTTTGATACTCCTGTGACAACTAAACTGTCTCCAGGTTTGTCAAATATCCCTTGGAGGGCAAAATCACCCTGAATTGAGAAGCCTGATATGTGATGTTAAAAGTTTTAGATATGGTGCCCTTTAAAATGAAAAATAAAACAAAACTAGAAGATGAAAAAGTGAAAGTCAACAAATTTCACTGAACCCATGTGCTTTGAACATATCAGTTACACTAGTATTTTCTAATATCTTCAACTGTTCAAATCAGAAATTTTTAGAGCCAAAATTGACCATATGGAAAATCTAGTCCTCTCATTTTCTAAGTTAAGAAATTGAAACAGGGCCCGGCTAGATAGCTCAGTGGATAAAGAGCTCGCTGGGAAACCACATGGGAGGCCCTGGGTTCGGTTCCCGGGGACCTCTCCTAGCGGGCAGACCGCCTTGAGAATGGCAAGCTGCCGTGGGCGGGCCGGAGCCGCCGTGGGCAGGGCAAAAAGCTGCCACGGACAGGCAAAAGCCGCCACGGGCAGGGCAGGTCG
>PVKH010002191.1:0-27864 GCA_004027955.1 Chaetophractus vellerosus
AAATGCCCCCCAACCTGCACCCCCAAGCTGTGACAACTCCCCTCTGTACTGTGACAGGAGTACTCCCACTTCTTCAGTCACAACCTGTCATGCACAAGTCCCAAGCATTCATCCGGACCCCCTCCATCCCCCAAAGCATCCTGGGCTCTCCAACCCAACCCTCCCAGTCCTCCCAGCCAACAACCTGGCACCACAAAACCTGACAATATCACCACCCACCTGTCCCATTTCCCCAACACGCAACCACCCTCTATCACCTCACCACAGATTACATCCCTATGGATGATGTCCCACAACATTCACTTATCTTTCTCTTTCTTGGAAGCCTAACTTTCAGACCCTAGTTCTCTGGAATTGCTCAATTTCCTTAATTCCTATCAGTGAGGTCATGTACAGCTCATCCTTCAACACCTGGCTTGCTTCACTCAACATAAGGTCTTCAAGATTCATCCATGTTATCCCGTGTGTTAGCAATTTATTCCTTCTTACTGCTGAGCAGTATTCCATTGTATGTATGTACCACATTTTGTTTATCCATTCATCTGTCATTGGTCACCTGGGTTGATTCCAACTTTTGGCAATTTTGAACAATGCTGCTATGAACATTGGTGTACATGTATATGTTTGTGCCTTTGCTTTCAATTCTTCTGGATATATGTACTCAGCAGGGGAATCGCTGGATCATATGGAATATCTATACTTAGTTTTTGAGGATCTGCCATACTGTCCTCCACAGTGGCTGGACCAATCCACAATCCCACCAGCAGTAGATGAGGGTTCCAATTCCTCCATATCCTCTCCAACATTTATAGTCTGCAGTTTTTTTTAATAGATGCCATTCTAATGGGTGTAAGATGGTATTTCATTGAAGTTTTGATTTGCATTTCTCTAATAGCTAGAGATGACAAGCATTTTTCTTGTGCTTTTTAGCCCTTTGTATTTCTTTCTTGGAGAACTGTCTTTTCAGGTCACTTGCCCATTTTTAAAATGGGTTGTTAGTCTTTTTTATTTTTGAGGTGCAGGATCTCTCTATATATGGAAGATATTAGGCTCCTATCAGATATATGGTTGCCAAATATTTTCTCCTATTGGGTATGCTGCCATTTTATTTTCTTGATAACATTCTTTGAGGGGCAAAAGGTTTTAATTTTGAGGAGATCCCATTTGTCTATTTTCTCTTTTGCTGCTCTTGCTTTGGTTTTGAAGTCCATGAATCCATTTCCTATTACAGGGTCCTGTAGATGCTTCCTTACATTATGATCCCAGGTTTCTATGGTCTTTGCTATTATATTTAGATCTTTGACCCTTTCATATAGAGTGTGAGATGATGTTCCTCTCTCATTCGCTTGCATATGGATATCCAGTTCTCCATGCACCACTTGTTGAAGATGCCATTCTATCCCCACTGAGTGGGCTTGGTGGCCTTGTCAAATATCAGGTGACTGTATATGCAAGGATCTATATCAGAACTTTGAATTTGGTTCCACTGGTCAGTATGTCCATCCTCATGCCAATACCATGCAGTTTTCCCCACTATAGCTTCATAGTATGATTTGAAGTCAGATCATGTGATACCTCCAACTTCATTTTTTATTTTCAATATGTCTTTGGCAATTTGGGGCTTCCTACCTTTCCAAATAAATTTTGTAGTTGGTTTTTCCAGTTCCTTAAAAAGCACAGTCTTAATCTTTATTGAGATTTCATTAAATCTATAGTTTAGTATAGGTAAGATAGACATCTTGATGATATTTAGTCTTCCTATCCATGAACAGGGGATATTCTTCCATTTATTTAAGTCTTTTTTTATTTCCTTTAACAATGTTGTGTATTTTTCTGCATATTCATACTTTACATCTTTAGTTAATTTATTCTTAGGTATTTGATTCTTTTTGTTACTATTGTAAATCGTACTTTTTTTCTTGATTTCCTCCTCAGATTGCTTGTTGTTCGTGTTACAGAAAAGATACTGATTTTTCAGCATTGATCTTATAGCCTGCAACATAACTGAACTC
This sequence comes from Chaetophractus vellerosus, assembly GCA_004027955.1. Lineage (NCBI taxonomy): Eukaryota > Metazoa > Chordata > Mammalia > Cingulata > Chlamyphoridae > Chaetophractus > Chaetophractus vellerosus. Next base: position 2,013 of record PVKH010002191.1, read on the forward strand.
CTTTATAAGTTTTACCAGCTTTGTTGTAGATTTTCTTGGGGCTTTCTAAGTATAGAATCATGTCGTCTGCAAATAATTAAATTTTTATTTCTTCCTTTCCAATTTGGAGGCCTTTTATATCTTTTTCTTGTCTCAGTTCTCGAGCAAATGCTTCTAGGACAATGTTAAATAAGAATGGTGATAGTGGGCATCCTTGTCTTGTTCCTGATCTCAGAGGGAAGGGTCTTAGGATTTCCCCATTGATGATGATGTTAGCTTTGGGTTTTTCATATGTACCTTTTATCATGTTCAGAAAGTTTCCATCTATTCCTATCTTTTGCAGAGTTTTTATCAGGAAATGGTGCTGTATTTTGTCGAATGCTTTTTCTGCACCTATGGAGATGACTATGTGATTTTTTTCTTTTAATTGGTTTATGTGGTGTATTACATTGATTGATCTTCTTATGTTGAACCACCATTGCATACCTGGAATAAATCCAATTTGTCATGGTGTATAATGCTTTTAATATGTTGTTAAGTGTGATTAGCAAGTATTTTATAGAGTATTTTAGCATCTAGGTTCATTAGAGAAATTGGTCTGTAATTTTCCTTTCTTGCGGTATCTTTGTTTGGCTTTGGTATTAGGGTAATGTTGGAATTATAGAATGACTTAGGCAATGTTCCTTCTATTTCTATTTTTTGGAAAAGCTTAAGCAGGATTGGTGCTAGTTCTTTCTGGAATATTTGGTAGAATTCAGCTGTGAAGTCGTCTGGTCCTGCGCTCTTCTTAGTTGGGAAGTTTTTGATGACTGAGCCTCTCTCTTTACTTTTAATTGGACTGTTGAGTTCATTGATTTGTTCTTTCATCAGTGTAGGCTGCTTGTGAGTTTCTAGGAATTTGTCCATTTCCTCTAAATTATCATTCTTGTTAGCATAAAATTTTTCAAAGGATCCTCTTATGTTATTCTTTATTTCCATGGGTCAGTAGTGATATCACTTTCTTCATCCTTTATTTTGTGGATTTGCATCTGCTTTCTCTTTTCCTTTGTTAGTCTGGCTAAGGGTTTGTCAATTTTATTGATCTTCTCAAAGAACCAGCTTCTGGTTTTGTTTATTTTTTTTATGCTTTCTAATTTTCTATTTCATTTAGCTCTGCTTTGATCTTTCTTATTTCTTTCTCTCTGCTTCCTTTAGAGTTAGTTTGTTGTTTTCAAATCCTTTCAGGTGGGCAGTTAATTCTTCAGTTTTAGCTCTTTCTTCTTCTTTAATATATGCATTTAGAGCTATAAATTTCCCTCTCAGTACTGCTTTGGCTACATCCCAAAACTTTTGATATGTTGTGTTGTCATTTTCATTCTATTTGAGGTAGTTACTGATTTCCTTTCAGATTTCCTCCTTGACACACTGTTTGTCCAAGAATGTGTTGTTTAATTCCCATATCTTCATGCCTAATCTAGTTCTCTGGCCCTTAGTGATTTCCAATTTCATTCCTTTGTGATCAAAGAAATTACTTTGTATAATCTCAATCATTCTGAACTCATTGAGAGTTGTTTTTGTGACCTAGCATGTGGTTTATCTTGGAGTATGATCCATGTGTGCTCGAGAAGAATGTATATCCTGCTGTATTAAGGCGTAGCGTTCTGCATATGTCTATTAGGACCATGTCCTCTAATGTATTATTCAGGTTCTTTGTTTCTTTACTGTTTCTCTGTCTAGATGTTCTGTCCAATGGTGATAATGGCGTATTCAATCCCCGCATTATAATTGTGGAAGCATTCATTTCTCCACTTAGTTTTCCAAGTGTTTGCCTCACGTAATTTGAGGCATCCTGATTAGGTGCATAAATGTTTATGATTATTCTCTCTTCTTGAGAGAGTACCCCCTTTACTAATATATAGTGTCCATCTTTGTCTGTTATGATTCTTTTGCATTTAAAGTCTATTTTGCCTGATATTAGAATAGCTTCTCCTGCCCTTTTTTGATTATTATTTGCTTGTAAAATTGTTTTCCAGCCATTAACTTTCAGCCTCCTTGAATCCCTGAGCAAAAGATGGGTCTTTTGTAAACAACATATAGATGAGTCATATTTCTTTATCCATTCTGCCAATCTGTGACTCTTGACTGGTGAGTTTAATCCATTAACATTCAGTGCTATTACTCTCAATGAATTTCTTACATCTGCCATATTTTCTTTGGGTTTATGTATGTCCTATGTAGTTTTTGTTTCTCTTTATTTTGTTTTTGTTGTTCTTACACTCTCATCCAACTCTCTTTCTCCTGTTTTTTCCTTTCAAACTTTAGAGCTTCTTTTAGTATTTCTTGACATGCAGGTTTCTTATTGGCATTTTCCCTTAATTTCTGTTTATTTGTTAATATTTTGGCCTCTCTGTCATTTTTGAATGCCAGCTTACTCGATAGAGAATTCATGGTGAGAAATTTTTTTCTTTTAGTATCTTGACTATGTCATACTACTGTCTTCTTGCATCCATGGTTTCAGCTGAGAAGTCAGCACTTAATCTTATTGTCCTTCCCTTGTATGTGATGGTTCTCTTTACTCTTGCTGCCTTGAGAATTTTCTCTTTGTCTTGAGCATTGGACATTTTTACAAGTATATGTCTTCGGGTTGGCCTGTTGGGATTTATACTGTTTGGGGTGCCCTGTGCTTCCTGGATAAGTACTTTCATCTCTCTTATTAAGGTTGGGAAGTTTTCAGCCATTATTCCCTTCAAAACTCCTTCTGTTTCCTTTCCCTTCTCTTCTCCTTCAGGGATGCCTATAATGTGGATGTTTGTGCATTTTGTGTTATTGTTTAAATCCCTGAGACCCTGCTGGATTTTTTTCTATATTTTTATCTATCTTTTCTACTATCTGTTTGATTTCAGATGCACTCTCTTCCACATCACTGATTCTTTCTTCTATCTGTTCAAATCTGCGGTTATGTGAATCTGTTGTCTTTTTTATTTCTTGCATTACACTATTCATCGTCATCATATCTGTTATCTTTTTATGTATGTTTTCAATTTCTTCAGTATGTGCTCACAGTGTCTTCTTAATATCCTTTATCTCTTCCTTCACTTTGTGAAGTTGGTCCATGATATTTGTTTTGACAAATTTGATTAGTTGTTTTATGTTCTGCATCTCTTCCTGATTTCTGGTTTGTTCTTTGGAATGGTCATGTCCTCCAGTTTCTCAGTATGGCTTGTAATTTTTTGTTGCCCTCTGGTCATCTTTTTATCTTGATGGGTTTATTCAGTTGATTAGCTTCTCTCTGTGCTCTAGAGTTTTATTTAGCTTGTAGTTCTGTGTGTTTGTTAAGTTTTCTCATTGATATTTTCTTCCCCTTGTTGTATTTTCTTTCTTTTTTCTATGTTCCTTTGAAGGAAGAAGATTAGGGCCAATGCAATCCAAAGGGGTAAGAAAGGAAAAGGGATAGTAACATTATTGAAGAAAGTTAGAAGAGAGTCCCTATCAGACTTAGTAAATTGAATATTTAACTCATGTAGGCAGTGTAGTGTAATAGGGGAAAAATTGGGGTGCCTACAATGGAATGGGAATCAAATAGAGAAAAATATATAGAATATTTTATAGGGCCAGAATGATGAGGAGAGAGAAAAACTAATGAAGAAAAGGCTGAAAAAATGCTAATACAAAAAGAAAGAAAGAAAAGAGAGTAAAATAGACAAAATTGAAGTAAGAATGTAGACAAAATTGAATGTAAGAACCACAACAGAAAGCTGAAGGTAGAAAGATGAAAGAAGGAGATGAGATAGCATTGGTACACACAATCACTATACACAGAGAATGGAAATTAAAGGATGAAAAAGACCAGCAAAGAAGCAAAAAACTATCAGCACCTAATTAAAAAAAAAAAAAAAAGAAAGAAGAGAGAGTAGAGGCAAGAAGCACAAAAGCATGCAGTCAAAGCTAAGGAATACCAGCGTTCTTTCTGAGCCCTTGTGGAGCCTCTCAGCCTATGTTCATTAATCAATTGCCCTGCAGACCTCTCTCTGCAGGTTTTGAGGCAGAATGTAGCGATTAAAGCAAGTCAATACATTTCTCTCTCTCTCTCTCTCTTTTTTTTTTTTTTGATGTAATAAGGGTTCTTAAAGAACACCTCTTCTAGACCACCCCCTCCTGTGAGGGGACCCCAAATAGGCTCATGGAGACTTATCTACTACCTCTCACTGCCTGATCCCCCCAGGGGAACTGAGCCTGTTACTCAGGACAGAGCTGTAAAATTGCTGGCTTTGCCCTTTGCTGCACCTAGTGTCTGTGTCACAGTTAGGTAGATTAGTTGTGTAAAGCAGATTCGCCTCTCACCTTAGCCCAGCACCACTTCCAGCTGGCTAATTCACTTCCAAAAACTGCTAGGGGGTCCTGGTGACCAAACCCACAGAAAGGAATCCCCTCTCCACCCTTTGCCAGAATCTTCCCACTCTCAGAGTTTACACCCCACCTCACTGGTCTACCAGTGAGGATTCTGACTGCCCAGCCCCCCACCTGGAGAACAAGGTTTAGCTATCTGTGTTTCCAGCTGGGGAGTAAAGAACTCATGATTTTATGTTGAGCAGCCCAACTCACAGTCCAGTTGCCTCCAGAAAGATGCACCTAAGACCTCCGTCTCTCAGGCTCCCAGAAAAGAGCTCCCTGGCAGGCTCCCATCCCCAATCAACCATCCTCTACTTGAGAGCTGGTGACTGCACACCTAAACCAACACCATCTTGCCTCTTCTCCCAGATATCTTAATATATCCCACACCACTGGACACCTAGAAATTTCACTCAGGTGAGAGAACCCTGAAATATTGTTGTCACTCTCTATCATGTAAATGCTCTACCAATATGTCTAAATAGTTGCCACTTCTTGCTCATTAGTTCCAATCAACATGATATCATCAATATAATGAGCCAGTGTGAAGACTTGCAAGAGGCAGATATTTAAGGTTCCTGTAGATTAGATTATGACTTAGGGCTGGAGAGGTAGATCAGTGAGGGAGTTAATGAAAAATAAAATTTATTTCCACATTATTGGTAAAGGCAAACAGTATGATATATATTTTTTAATATTACAAGCAATTAAGATATTAACCTTTCTTTATAGACTAATAAATTATTCTTGCTTCCTTTATTGCTCATAGGATTTAGAAATAAAATGTACTTTTGATGTTATTAAAAATAATTTCAGAAAGATAATTAAATTACTTCTGTTCAAATTGATGTTAATAAAACCTAAAGCATTTTCAAATAATAAACTTTGAATTTTCTACTGGTGAGATTTATTATAGCTTGTAATTATCTGGTTTAGATAAATATGTTCATTATAATAATTATTGATATTTTGCCTTATTTTTATTCATTATTTTAGTTTTGTTTTATAGTGTGTGTGTGTGTGTGTGTACAAATATGGCAACAAATAACTTTAAGAATTTTAACTTTTAACCTGCTTTATTAACTGTGAGTTTTATAATGATCCTAATAATTTAAATCATATTAATAAAAATTACTATAAAATTATCTTTCAGCAGTGTGAGTAATATTCAGATAACCCATTGCCACCACCCTTTATGAAAATAGTGAACATCACAAAATTCTATGAAGATAAAATCAAAACCCTTAAGGGCCTGTTACATGCAATTGTAATTTTTAGATTAGGAGAGGATCAGCAAGACTTATGAAATTAAAGAATGTTTCACTCATAATTGTCATAGGTAGCTTTGATGAATAGCCACAAATGTTTGAGTGATAAAAATCCTAAAAACCAGTCTTGAGTTAATAATAATGCTTCTATTGTTCATTGTGGTTAATTAGTCTATAGAAATTTTCTAAGAAATACAAATATCTAAGATTTTGATGTAAGAGAAATAACTTTTGTCTTATATATACAATTTCCCTTTTGAATGAGGTGATGCCACAATTACACCTTGACATTTTCTATTTCTTAGAATTTTATGTTTAAAACAGCATTTTAAAAAATATATTTTTATTTATTTTTAAAAGATACTTAGATTACATAAAATGTTGCATAAAAAAATATAAAGAATTCCCATATGACCCACTCCCCAGACTTCCCTCTCTTTCCCATATTGACAACTTCTTTTATTAATGTGGTACATTCATTGCAATTGATGAGCCCATTTTGGAGCATTGTCACTAAGCATGGACTATAGTTTGCATTGTAGTTTACACTCTCTCCCACTCAATTCTGCAGGCATGGCAGGATATATAATGGCCTGTATGTGTCACTGCAATGTCATCCAGGTCAATTTCAAGTCCTGAAAATTCCCCCATATTACACTTCTTTTTCCCTCTCCCTGACCTCAGCACCTCCAGTGGCCTCTGTCTCCACATCAATGATACAATTTCTTCCATTGCTAGAATCACAATAAGTCTATAGTAGAATACCAGTAAGTCTAATCTAGTCCATATTTTATTCCCCAACCCTGAGCATTCTGGGATGGAGATACTCATGCCACCTCTAATTGAAAGGTGACTGGAATCCCATATGGCTAAAACAACATTTTTAATCGTAATATTAATTTGACAGAACTTGCTGTTTTATGTTACTTTAAAGATTCTATTTGGTGATTCTTCATAACTACTCCTCAAAATTAAGAAGTAGACAGTGCAGCTGATTTGAATAGTTTTACCAATAAAACTTGTCAATCTTGTTTTGATTTTCATTTGGGAAACATTTTAAATGATATTTAAATGATAATTATCTAATTGCAATATATATATGTAAATGAGTAATAACCCATGTCAGAAAGATTGGAAAGGAAAATCAGGTCAAGATCATTCTCATAAAATCCCTTGAAAATATCCCTAGAAAATTATTTCCTTCTCTTTAGACAGAAGGATAAAAAAAATCTGATAAGTTCAACTGATGCTTTCCCCATAATAACATTCTGTCATTATGACAATTATCATTTTGGTAAATTATTTCTCCCTTCTAGTGTGCATAGATGTTTTCAGTGGATGCACCTGTCTTATAAGTGTCTTCTATAGAAAATGAAAATGACATGGTTTCAGGGATCTGTTGGTTAGAACATTTTTTCCAATTATCTGTGTCAGCACAGAGAGAAATAATGTTAATTCTGACCTACAGATATGGTTCAAGGATCTTTTCCTTAAACACTCTCACTTAAAATTCTCAGTCATGTTTTTAAGGGAGGCATGCTCAGTGAAGATTTTTGCCAGAAGTCCATATCTTTTCTTTTTAAGATTTCAAAAACTTGTTACATTTTCTCTGTTAGTGGTATTGCACATACCAGGTAATTGGCATTGTTGCACTTGTCCTCATTATCCCTGTAGATTTTGTAAAACAATTTAGGATAAGTGCAGGATTTCAAGTTAACTGTCAATTATATTCTTACTGAACAGAAACAGCATCTGGCTTTCTAAACTCCTGATTACAACCATAAACCTGAGATGAATGTTTTAAAATATCATTACAATTTCATGATCTTGAGCAAAAATATTTAATGTAGTAACTACGGCAATTTGTAATTTCTTACATAAAACATTATTTTTGTGGGGAGATGAAAATTTTATATTATAGAAAATGATTGTTAAATGAAAAAATGCATGGAAGTACTAACTTTAGAATGCCAATTTATATATGCATTGACTTCTCACATAGGGTAGAATATAATATTCAAATGTCATTTATTATACGTCTGTGAACATGAAACCATATGTTGAACCTGATTATTCTAGCAAATGAGAACATTACAAGGCCCAGAGGGGAAATTCAAAATCATATAAAAATCTTCAAAACTCTCACAGCCACTGATTTAGAAAAAAATATGGATATGCACAAAGAGAGTGGTTCAGAAATTTCACAGTATCGTTTGTAAGACTAATGTTTGAAAAAAAATCATAATATCTACCAACAAAGAATATTATATATTTTAGCACATGTATATGATATGATATATATTTTTCACTATATTTACTTTGTACCCACCGCTTTTGTTGAAGTTACTGTTGTTAGCATAAAATACCAACTTGATATATCATGTTCCAATGTTAATATTTCTGTATATATATATATATATATATATATATATGGGTGTACATATTTATTTATTTAAAAACCATGGAGAATAACACAAAAATATATTTCCATGGTAGCATTATTATTTACATTATTTGCCTTTTGATTATATTTGTTTTATGACCCCATGCTAGTTAAATAAGATATAATAATAATCATGATGATGATAATAGTTATTATTACTGTTATCTTAATGTCAAGCACACAGCTTCAATGTTTTTCATTTCTCTGGTGTTTCTCAATCACTCTTCTGAAATGCACACAGGGAAAATGATAGTAATTTTATAGCAGCTTGAGGAAGTTGGAAAGAAATTCAGGCATGGATATTTTTCTCACCTTTCCTTTTTATTATATATTTATATACAGAGGAATTAAATACACATTTTAATGAAAGACATTTATGCATAAGTTTTAATAAATGCACCAAAGAAAATATTTTACAATTTTATTATAAGAACATTAAAATTGCTTCCATAAACAATTTTTTTTAAATTGAGTATTATGCTTACAATGATCTCAATCAACTGCTGACTGAGACTACTAAAGTATTTTTCTTCACATTTTAAGTGTCTAAAGGATTTTCTTTTCAATTTTGAGTGTCTCAATTGATAAGAAACTTTGTACAGATATGTGGTAGAAATGGCAGAAAGTATTAATCAGTGTTTCTCTAATGCCAGAAACTGTTTTTACCTCCATTAACTAGAATTTTGCCATTTCAATCTCTTTCAATTGTCTCCATAGGAGAAATTTTTCCATAGTTCTATTAGCCCTTCCTTTTCTTTCTTTGAATAATACAGTGGTGAAATTTCTTATGATAATACAAATTAAAATTTGAACTGAAGTGATTTTTTTCATGCCCAAATTGGATAATTGCAATGAAGCTTTTTCTGAAGTCTACACAGATATAGCCCTGTCAGTTTTAATAATCCTTTCATAGAATTGAAATCACAACACCATACAAACAATAGCAATGAAATATTTTTAAACTTAACTAAAGTTGTCTTGCTTTAAATACATAAAATTTGTCAGAACGTGTTATTATATTTAGCACAATAGTTTTACTTTTCAGTCATGCTTATTTTAGTAACTCAGAATTTTTAATTTACAAGTCACTTGGGGCCAATAATTAATTTCTAAAAAATATGAAAAGTAAGAGCAACTCTCAAAATATTTTTAAATATTTTGGCAGGTAAACACTTGATAAATCCTTTACCCTGAATAGGCAATGAACTTCAGCATGAAATAGGAGAGAGTAGTATGCTACTCTCATAAAGTTAAAAACTTTATGGATTGTATATGCTTAGACATTACATTTAACTTTTGTAAGACCATTTAAATATTTACACATGAAAGTTTCTCTGTGATGGAAACTGCATATTGTTGGAATTAGAGTTTAAAATTTTTCTGGACTGAGAGCACTTTGAGAGAGAATGAGTTTTGTTCACATGCCAAATTATGTATGTAGTTTAGAATAAAAAGTATTAGGAGAAAACACAGTTTGTCCAAGTAACAAATATGTGAATCAGTTGGTCTCCAGGATGAGGGGAAACAATAGGGAGAGTGCATCCATATAGCCAAGGTTTATCTACCAAGAGCTCTGGGAACAACTTTGTGTTGTGTCTTCAGTTCCCCTAAGCCAATTTTCAGCTAGGTTATGCTACCAAAAAGGGGAAACAAATGAGCCTCCAGCGTACTCCAGGCTGATTCTCACCAGTATTCTCATGGCCTTTTGGAGCTCATAAAATATAAAAACTCTTTTGGGTTTTGTTGCCATCAGGTTCTCATAGGACATGAGTGAGGGTCAATACCATTGGATTATATGGGAAATTAAATACAACACTTGTAAGGAATTCTCACTATGAGACATTCTTCAGAATAGTGTGGAAGGATATTGGAATTTTATTCCATATCTATAGTAAAAAAAGAATTATTCACCTCTTCTACCATCTTCATACTCCTAGTGTAAGGTATGTTCATGCCCAACCAATTGAAATCTGTTGGGTCCTCTTGGGAATGAGCCTGTGTCTGTCCTTTCTCTAAGATAATGTACTCCATTGGGACATAAGATTCTCCATGCTTATAACATAATTTATCATCTATTTCCAGGAACAACTTTTGAGTTCCAGTCCATTATGAAGAGCATCCAATGCCATAGGCATTAGCAGGCCATCATTGTGATGGATTGTTGCAGCATTCCATTGGATATGCTTTCCTTGAAAACAGGTTCTTTCTCCAATGTGCTGCAATGTTTTTGTAAGTATCAAGACTTAGGGGAAAGAATTCCACTGAGTCAGGAGTTTGTTGAAACTAGTAAGCAAGGTTGTCTCTGTGCCTGATGAAGGAGAAGCCACCTCTTGGTAAGGGAACCAAGTCCTAAAAGGCCAATATTCACCACCAATTGGAGAATCCATTGTAAGATGAGAGTATTAGGTGTGAAAGTCATACTTTTGCATTCAAAGAGGCTATCTCTGTTGAGACCAATGACATTCTAACTATAGCTGCTGAGTAGTTGAAGAATAAGAGTGAAATCTTTATTACAAAGCTTTCATTCATTTGTGAGAATAGTCAGAGATGTTCAAAGATGTACATTCCATTGGGACTGAAGGAAAGATGTGTAGTTGGGAAAGGTCCTGAGTTAATTTTGTTTGCAGTTCTCTCAAGGCTCCTCTCCATAGGCACTGTCAATCAAATTACTGAATTAGTACAGAGGCTAAGGTAAAGGCGGTCAAGTTAGGGATGTGCTGCTTCCAATAGGCAAGGAGACCAGTCAGAGGTTGGGCCTCCTTCTTTGTAATTGATGGCCCTAGAGTCAATAGATCATTTAAAATATTTCTTTAGCTTATAGTCCATTTAAATTCCAGGGCAGTTACTTTAGTAGTGCAGCTTTGGGTTTGGTCCTCAGTTAAGACAAATACAACTTACTTGTGCTAAGATGGCATGCAATGAAAGACAAAGAGGCTTATTTGTAACTCCTTATCAAAAAGTCATTATAACAGAATTATTGTACATTTATCCACAGTGCACATTGTACTGGAGTTTGTCCAACCCATTGATGAGATGTCATTAGCATATATTGCCTTACTTGTCAGGAATTCTGACATCAGACAAAATCATTTTTATTCCCAAAACAGTGTAAGTCTATGTGAATCAGTTCTTGATTAAACAACCAAAAGGAGGAAGAATATGAGCTTACAAAGCCAACCATACTTTTTTCTCATCCCAAATAATAATTTGGTATAAGGAGAAAAAATTATCAAAACATACAAATCCTTACTTGAATAATTGACATTTTACTGTATATTAGTGATTATAATTTTCAGACTAATTTGTTTTGGTAAGCCCGAAGACTTTCAGTAAGAACATGATTTTTTGTTAAAAAATAAAATAAAAATTTAAAAAATATATAAAACATGTTCAATGCTTAAACCTTCATAATATTTGTTTTTCAATCTTTTAAAAGTTTTATGTATCAGGTCTTAAAGGATTCTTATTGCTTTTACAGAATAATTTAAGCATACATTATAGAAATAGGTAAAAATAAAATATTAACATTCATGAAATTTACATATATTCTGAAACATGCATAATATTTTATACACATATATAATATAATATTTAATATATTAATTTTCTATATCTCTAAGGCCTGTGCAAAACATTTAATAAAATAATTGTATTAAAGTCTATGGAACCATTATTTATTTATAAAATCATTTTTCTTTAAATGAAACCTAAAACCACAAGTAAATCTGGGCTAATTGTTAAAATATGAAGACAATAAGCAAATGCATAAATAAATATCAGTAATTATTGAGAAATTTAACAATAAAATATTTTCTCTGTAGAGAAATGTAATATCAGTTAATAAAAATAATGATAGCAACAAAAGCAATAACAGCCTTGATAACAACCTAACAAAAAAGATCACAAATGAATTCGACGTTTTGTACTTTATGTTAATTTTATCATCAATTTCACAGAGATGGACAAATCAAGACTTCAAATATTAATATGAAGAAGGAATTGTCTATGGAAGAGCAGGCTACACTCCCTGATTCATTCTATGACATCAATATTAACCTCACACCAAAAGATACTATAAAAAAAGAAAATAACAGGCCAATATCTCTAAAGCAAAAGTCCTCAACAAATCAATAGCAATCCAAACCCGGCAGTATGATAAAAATATTTTACACCATGATCAAGTAAGATTTAACTGTGGTATGCAAGGTTGGTTCAACATATGAAAATCAATTAATGTCATCCATCACATTAACTGAATGGGGGGAAAAATACACATAATCATCTCAATTGATGCAGAAAAGGCATATGACAAAATCTAACACCTTTTCATGATTAAAAAAAAACCCACAAAACTTATAACACTTGGATTAGAATGGAAATTCCTCAACATGAAAAAGGGCATATATCATAAACCCACAGCTAACTTCCTACTTCATGGTGAGAGAAAAACCTTTGCCTCTAAGATCAGGAATAAGACAAGGTTGCCCACTGGCACTAATGTATTCATCATTGTAGTGGAAGTTCATGTCAGAGCAGTTAGGCAAGAAACAGAAATAAAGGCATCCAAATTGAACAGAAGAAACTTTCCCTATTTGCAGATGACTTGCTCCTATATACAGAACATCCTGAAAAATACAGAACAAAGATCTTAGAACTAATAAACAAACTCAGTAAAGTTAGAGGGTTCAAGATCAACATGCCCAAATCAAAAGTATTTATATAAAAAGCAATTAACAAGTAGAAGAAGAAATAAAGAAAACATTTCCATTCAAAATAACAACTAAAGTAATAAAATACTAGGAATAAATCTAAGCAAGGATGTAAAAGACTTATACAAGGTAAACTACATTGCTAAAAGATATTTAAAAAGAACTAAATGAATGGAAGGATAGTCAATATTCATGGATTGAAAGATTAAATCTTTTTAAGATATCGACCCTACTCAAAACAATTTATAGATTCAATGCAATTCCAATGAAAATTCCAACAACCTTCAATGCAGAAATAGAAAAACAATTCATCAAATTTATAATGTAGGTTAAGATGCCCTGAATTGGGGGCCAGCTGTAGCCCAGTGGATAGGGCGCTGGTTCACCACATGGGAGGCCCCGGGTTCAGTTCCCGGGGCCTCTCCAAGTGGGCAGACCACCTTGAGAGGGCAAGCTGCTGTGGGTGGGGCAGAGCCACTGTGGGCAGTGCAAAAAGCCACCGTGGGCAGGGCAAAAAGCCACCGTGGACTGGGCAAGTCACCCACAAGCAGAGCAGAGCCGCCCACGAGCAGAGCAGAGCCGTTGCAATGGGGGGAGACAAAGCAGACACAGAACAATGCAAAAATGAACACAGCAAGAACAAACAGAAAGGGGGGGATATGTAACAAAAACAAAACAAAAAACAAACAAATAAACAACAGAAAAAATATGCCCTGAATAGCCAAAGCCATCTGGATAAAGAAGAATGAAGATGGATGACTCAAACTTCCTGATAGTAAAATATATTGCAAAGTCAATGTAAAAAAAAACCAGCATATTACTAACACAAGGACACAAGGACACAAACAGAAATCAAACAGAAATAAACTTGCACATTCATGGCAAACTGATTATTGACAAGGGGGCAAAGACCACTCAATTGGGAAAGGGCAGTCTCTTCAATCTTTTCAATAAATGGTTCTGGAACAGCTGGGTTCCCTTTTGCAAAAAATAAAAATTAAAGTAGGACCTCTATCTCACACTTTATACAACAATAAATTCAAAATGCATCAAAGAATTAGATATAATATCCAGAAATATCAACTTCCTAGATGCAAACATAGGAAAGCATCTTTAGGATCTTATGTTAGGAAAGAATTTTGTAGACTTTACTCCCAAAGCTCAAGCAACAAAAGAAAAAAAAAAAGATAAATGGGATCTCAACAAATTTTTTAAAATTTGCACCTCAAAAGATTTTATCATGAAAGTAAAAGTAAACAACCTACATATTTGGAAATATTTGGAAACCTCATATCCGATAAAAATATAACACCCATAGTATAATAAAAACCCTTCAAATTAACAACAAAAAGACAACCAACTCAATTAAAAAATGTGCAAAAAAAATCTCTCCAAAGATATGGAAATTGTCAGAAAACATATGTGAAGATGCTCGACATCATTAGCCAGGGAAATGCAAATCAAAACCGCAATGAGACCTTCTTCATCCCCTATCACATTTTTTTCATTTAAATATATTTTGTCTGATATTTGTATCGCTCCTCCACCTCTTTTTTTGTTACTATTTGCATTGAATATCTATTTTTTCAACAATTCACTTTTAATCTGGTTGTGTCCTTTCATCTGAGTGAGTCTCTTGTAGACAACATATAGATGGCTTATATTTTTTAATCCATTCTATCAGTCTGTATCTTTTGATTGGAGAATTCAATTTATTAACATTCAATGTTATACCTGTAAAAGCATTACTTACTTCACCCATTTTGAACTTTGGCTTTCTGTTGCCATATCATACTACAGTCTATGTTTTTACCCTTTCTAATATTCTTCATTTCTACACCCTTCTCAAGTCTCTCACCTTTGTTTTTTCCTTCCAGGTTGCAGCACTCCTTTTAGTATCTATTGTAGTTCTGGTCTTTTGATAACATATTCCATCAGTTTTGTCTGTGAAGACTTTGAACTCCCCTTCAATTTTGAAGGACAGCTTTGCCAGATACAGAATTCTTGGCTGGCAGTTTTTCTCTTTCATTATGTTAAATCCATCATGCCTCTTTCATCTCTCCTCCATGGTTTCTGATGAAAGTTTGGCACTTAATCTTATCAAGTTTCCCTTGTATGTAATGTTTTGTTTTTCTCTTGCTGCTTTCAAAATCTTCTCTTCATATCCAATATATGTGATTCTGAATAGTAGGTGTTTCAGTGTAGGTCTATTTGTGTCTATTCTGTTTGAGGTACATTGTACTTCTTGGATATAGATATTTATGTCTTTCACAAGGGTAGGGAAGTTTTCAGTCATTATTTCCTCAAATATTCTTTTTAATGCTTTTTTATTCTCTTCTCCTTCTGGGACACTGATAATGCATATGTTTTTGTATTTTGCATTGTCATTCAGTTCCCTGAGACTGTGTTCCATTTTTTTCCATTTTCTTCTCTTTCTGTTCCTCTCTTTTCCAGTACAGATTTTCTGTCTTTGAAATCACTAATTTTGTATTCAAGCAGTTCAAATCTGCTCCTAAATGCCTCTAAATTATTTTTAATCTCATCCATCATGTGTTTCATTACCATAAGATCTGTTAAACTTTCAAATTGTTCTTTATGCTCACCCATTGTCTTCTTAATATCCTTTACCTCTTTAGTAATATATTCTTTCAATTCTTTAAATTGATTTAAGAGAGTTCTGTGATTATCTTTGATTGTCTTAAATCCTGAATTTTGAAAAATATTTGGTTTGTTCCTTCAGCAAGACCATCTCTTCTTTGTCCTAGTATGGCTTGTAATTTTTTCCTGATATCTATGCATCTGATATGTTGGTGAATTATTCTGAAGGCCAAATTCTCTCTCTTCAAAATTTTTTTTTGTTTTTTTTCACAACTGTTTGCTATTTTGTACAACTTATCCTAAGTCTTTTAAATTTCCCATCTTTAGTTACCAAAATTGTGACAGAGACTCACTGATAGGGTGCAGACATTCTCCCAGAAGTGGGGTAAAGTGAGCTCTAAAAGCAGTTTTTGACCATGTAATTTCAAGGCTGTCCAAAGATCGTGCTTGTTGGCACACCTTTCCAAGGAGGTGATTCCTTTGTTTTTATCTAGATAGAGCAGAGATTCAAAGTGAGCTCCACCTGCCAAATTCACTGAAGAAAAGCCCTCTGACTCCCCCTCCCTTTTCCCTTGTAACTGCTGGAAGGGAGGAAAAAGTCTGCTCTCTTAGCTGCAATGAACCAGGGGTTTTCCCTTGTATAAATATATCAGGGGTGGGGAACGGGAGCCTTTCCAGATGGCTGTGAGGTTTAGTAACTCATAGTTGGTTGTTTCATCTTCTTCATCTCATTCCCTCACCCTCCTGGGAGTTGTGAAGCACTGCCCTGGTCTGCTGACCCCCAGCAGGTCCTTTGGGCAGCTTTTGGCTTTTTCTTCATTGTTTTTGTGAGAACTGAGCCTTATCTACCTAATCTGATATCATATTTTCACAACTACTCATTATATATTAATGGAAGGGGTAATTCAACAAGAATAAATAACTATTCTAAATATTTATGCACCTAATCTCGGTACCCCAAGATACATGAAGGACACACTGGCAAAGCTAAAAGGAAAAATAGATGTCTCTACAATAATATTTGCAGGCTTCAATAGAATACTCTCTGTATTGGATAGAACATCTGGACAGTGGATAAATAAAGAAACAGAGAAGTTGAATAATATGATAAATTAACTAGACCTAACAGGCATCTGTAGAGTACTGCACCCAAAACCAGCAGGATATGCATTCTTTTCAAGTTCTATTGGAAGACAAACCACATGCTGGGTCACAAGATGAGTCTCAAAATTTAATAAGATTGAAATTATACAAAAAACTTACTCTGATCATAACAGAATAAATCAGAAATGCACAGAAAAAGAGAAAATACATAAATATATGGAGATTAAAGAACACACTCAAACAATCAGTGGGTCACAGAAGAAATTGCAAGAGAATTCAGCAAATATCTTGAGACAAATGAAAATGAGAACACAACATATCAAAACCTATGGGACATCACAAAGGCAGTGCTGTGAAGGAAATTTATAGCCCTCAATGCTTGCAATCAAAAAGAAGAAAGACTAAAATTGCTGATCTAACTGCACACCTGGAGGAGCTACAAAAAGAGCAGCATACTAATCCCAAACCAAGCTGAAGGAAAGAAAGGGTAAAGGATGAAATTGGGAACAAAAAAATCAATAGAGAGAATAAAAAAAAAACAAAATTTGGTTCTTTGAGAAGATCAACAAAACTGACAAATCCTTAGCTAGACTGACAAAGAATAAAAGAGAGAAGACACAAATAAAATCTGAAATGAGAAGGCGGACATTACCACTGACCCTATAGAAATGAGAGTGATCATAAAAAGATACTGTGAAAAAACGTATTAAAAAAAAAAAAAAACCTGGAAAACATAGACAGGATGGATAAATTCCTGGAAACCCATGAACCACCTAGACTGACTTTAGAAGAAATAGAAGACCTCAACAAACCAATCACAAGTGAAGAGATTGAAACAGTTATCAAAAACCTCCCAATGATGAAAAGCCTGGGACCAGATGGCTTCACAGGTGAATTCTACCAAACATTCAAAGATGACATTATATTGATCTTGCTCAAGTTCTTGCAAAAAATTGAACAGGAAACAATGTTACCAAACTCATTCTATGAAGTCAATATCATCCTAATACCAAAACTAGATAAAGATACTAAGAAAAAAGAAAATTACTGACCAATATCTCTAATGAACATAGATGCAAAAATTTCAACAAAATACTTGCAAACAGAATCCTAAAGGACTTTAAAAGAATTATACACCATGATCAGGTGCATTCTATCCCAGGTATGCAAGGGTGCTTCAACACAAGAAAATCAATTAGAATAATAAAACATATTGATAAGTTGAAGAAGAAAACCATATGATTCTCTTGATTAATGCAGAAAAAGCATTTGGCAAAATATGGCACCTGTTCTGTCTAAAAGATAGGAATAAAAGGAAGCTTTCTCAATATGGTTAAGTGCACATATGAAAAACCCACAGCTAACATTGTTCTCAATGGTGAAAGATTGAAAGATTTCCCACTGAAATCAAGAATAAGACAAGGATATGCACTGTCACAATTATTATTCAATACTCTGCTATAAGTTCTAGCTAGAGCAATTAGGCTAGATACAGGAATAGAATGCACCCAAGTAGGAAAGTAATTAGTAAAACTTTCACTATTTGCTGATAACATGATCCTATATATAGAAAATCCTGAAAAATTCACAGCAAAGCTACTAGAAATAATAGATGAGTTCAGCAAAGTGGTGAGATATAAGGTTAATATACAAAAGTGAATAGTGTTTCTATACACTACTGATGTGCAATCGGAGGAGGAAATCAGAAAAAAATTCCATTTTAATAGCAACTAAAACAATCAAATATTTAGGAATAAACTTAACCAAGGACATAAAAGACATGTATTCAGAAAGCTATAAAACATTGCTAAAAGAAATCTAAGAGACTTAAATATATGGAAGGACATTCTGTGCACATCGATTGGAAGAATAAATATTATTAAGATGTCAATTCTACACAAACTGATTTACAGATTCAATGCAATCACAATAAAAATCCCAATAACCTTTCCTGCAGAAATCATAAAGCCAATAATCAAATTTATTTGGAAGGGTAAGGGTCCCCAAAATAGTCAAAAATGTCTTTATAAACAAGAACACAGTTGTAGGACTCCCACTTACTGACTTTAAATCATATTGCTTAGCTACAGTGGTAAAAACAGCATGATACTGGCCTAAGGACAGGCAGATAAACCAATGGAACTGAAACAAGAACTCAGAATTTGACCCTCACATTTACAATCAAGCAATTTTTGACAAGGCTTTTAAGTCCATCTGGCTGGGCCAGAACAGTCTCTTCAAAAATGGTGCTGGGAGAACTGGATAGTCATATCAAAAAGAAAGAAAGAGGATCCCTATCTCACACCTTATACAAAAATAAACTCTCATTGAGTCAAGGACTTAAATATAAAAACAACAACCATAAAATTCATAGGAAAAAATATAGGAAAACATCTACAAGACCTTGTGATAGTTGGTAGTTTCTTAAACCTTACACCCAAAGTATGAGCAACAAAAGAAAAAATAAAAAGACCTCCTCAAAATTAAACACATTTTTCACCTCAAAAGACTTTGTCAAAGGGGTGTAAAGCAGTCAACTCAATGGAAAAAGATATTTGGCAATCAATCACAAAAGGGTTTAATACCCATGATATATAAAGATATCATACAACTCAACAATAAAAAGACAAACTACCCAATTAAAAAATGGGCAAAGGATTTGAAAAGACAACTCCATAGAATAAATACAATTGGCAAAGAAACACATGAAAAATGTTCAACATCACTAGCAATTAGGTACATGCAAATCAAAGCTACAATGAGATATTTTATACCTATTAAACTGACTGCTATTAAAAAGTCAGAAAAATGTAAATGTTGGGGAGTAGGTGGGGAGATAGGAATGCTTATTCACTGTTGGTGGGAATGTAGAATTTTACGGCCACTGTGGAGGACTGTTTGGTAGTTCCTAATGAAGTTGAATATAGACTTGCCATGGGATCCAGCAATACCATTCTTAGATATATACCCAGAAGAATTGAGAGAAGTGACCCAAATGATGTTAATAGCAGCATTATTCACAATTTCCAAATGTTGGAAACAATCCAGGTGTCCATCAACTGATGAATAGGTAAATATATTGTGGAGTATATAGATGATGGAATATTATGCAGCAGTAAGAAGAAATGAAGTCATGAAACATACAACAACATGTATAAACCTTGAGGACATTATGTCGGATGAAGCAAGCCAGATACAAAAGATCAAATACTGTATGATTGCCCTTTTATGAACTAAATATATTAGATGATATATATATATATATGTAAAATATGAATATGAGTAGAATTGAATTTATAAGGCCGTTTTTCTTTGAAACTGAAAAAATATAAGTTAATAGTACAAAATGTTAGTATCAGACAAAAAAAAGAAACAGTATACTAAGTGAAGGATACGAGACACAGAGTACTATATATTGTATGATTCCATTTATATAAAATGTAAATATACATCAATTTATAAAGATGAAAGGAAATTGGTGGTTATGTAGGTCTGAGGACAGAATACTAACTGGTGTGGAGTCTTTCTTTTTGGAGCAATGAAATTGTTCTAAAATGTTTGAGATGATGAATATACAACACTGTGATTATACTAAGATCCATTGATTATACACTTTGGATAGAAAAAACTGAAATAGCAGCTATGTACAGAGGGGAAAGCATAGATAGATTGAGAGGTGAGGAATTTTCTTGTTTGTTTGTCTCTTTTTTGTTTATAATTATTATTTTTGAAATAATGAAAATGCTTTAATAATGATTGAAGTGATGAACACTACACTATATGATTATAGCAAATACCATTTATTGTGTACTTTGGATGAATTTTATGCTTTATTAATATGTATCAATAAAAATGATTTATTTAAAAAAACACTGTGAGATACAATTTCACACCCATTAAAATGGCTAATATAAAAAATGGGAATTTCAAGTTCTGAATGACATTGCAATGACAGATACAGGTCATTATACATTTGTCAAAACTTATAAAAATATGCCATAGAAAGTGTAGAGTATAATGTAAACTATAGACCATGGTTAGTAGCAATGATTCAATATGTGTTTATCAATTTTAACAAATGTACCACACTAATCAAAGTTGTTGTTAATGGGGAAAACTGGGAGGAGGATCGGTGGGGTATATGGGAATCCCCCTATATTTTGAATGTACCGTTTAAGTAATGTAAAGTTTCTTTAAAAATTAGAAAAGAAAAAAGTTCTCAAAACTTCACATTGGAAACTTGCACTGAGTAATTTTCAGGCTGTTAACACTAGAAAAAGATGAGTAAATATGCTAATAAAATACATATATAATAAAAATCTTGTAAAACTTAATAAAATGGAAATTTTAAGTGTTAGAGATGATGCAGAAAGAAGAACACTCATTTATTGCTTATGGGAATGTAAAATGCGGCAGCCACTGTGGAAGACAGTTTGTAGGTTCCTCAGAAAGTTAAGTGTCATCCCACTACTAAGTATATATCCAAAAGAATTGAAAGCAGGGATTCAAGCAACTACTTACACACCAATTTTCATAGCAGCCTTACTCACAATTGCCACAAGATGTAAGCAAACCTTAATGTCTATCAACCAATGAATGGATAAATAAATGCAGATATTATTAAGTCATAAATAATAATGAAATTCTGATTCATGCAACAACATAGATGAACCTTGACAACATGTTGAGTGAAATAAGCCAGTCACAAAAAGACAAATATTGATTGATCTCAATGATATTTAATAATTGGAATAAGAAAACTCATAGAGTTCTATCTTCAATATAGATATATTCCCATCTAGGGTGAGGATATGGATTAGGGAGTTGAGGCTTAAAATGTACAGCATTCTTGTTGGAAGAATGGAAATGTTTTGGTAATGGATAGTGGTGAGGGTAGAACAATATTGTGAGCCTAATTAACACTGAAGAAAAAGTATCTGAATGTTGTTAAAAGGGGAAACATGAGGTTGTACATATTGTAACAGAATAAAACTTTTGTAAAATCCATGAAATTTCACTATACACAGAGTGAACTCCAAATTAAACCATAGACTATAGTTAATAGGACAATATAGAAATGTGCTTTCATCAATTTCACAAATGTTCTACATCAATGCAACATGTTAGTAGTAGGATGGTATCTGAGTATCTTGTACTTTATGCATGATTGTTCTATAAACCCACAACTTCTCTAATAAAAAAAAAAAAACATTTGGGAAACTGCCAATAGGGAAAAATTTTATCTTAGATAGTAAAGACAAATTCTACAACAATTTAGTAATTTTATCCAGGTTATATTTAACCAAAATTAACCTTATTTTACATTTCTTATGCTTAAAAATAGAGTAGGCATATATTAAAATAAGAAGAATAGTAAAGAAATAAAAAAGCTTGTTGCATTGACCCCTTTCTAAAACATTTAACCTTAAAACTTTCATATACTGCCAGTTACATTCAACTCTGTGGTGGAAATGTAAAGGCTGCAGAAAATAATAAAAGTTTGAAAATTTCCACCACTGCTTTTGATGTAATTTAAATTATTAAGCAAGGAAGTATTTGAATATTTTTTCAAGCAAACAATACAATGGATGCAGATTTGATTTACCCCTGATATTTTCAAAGAATAAAGAAATGACCCAGAAACTGAAAAAAAAATTAGTAGCTGTACAACTTTTTATCATATTTCTTTTCACACGTTTTTCAATATGGCATTGCAGAGATACATTTGCTGTCTGTTAACACAGCTTGACATAATGTAGATTATAATCCATGAATACGTTAGTATTTCCAAAGTATATTTGCCATTTCAGATAATATGTTGAAAACGAAGTATACTTTTAAAAGATTGGTTACATTTTTATTTATTTCAGCAATAATCATATATTTATCCATTCAATAGACTGAACAATATTAAAATGTGTTCATACTTGAATGCACCATGCTTCTTGTAATTTCAGCTGAAAAATAGTTGCTTGTTTTCTAGTGATTAAGAACAAATGATGTTGCCATTTAAATATTTTTAAAATGTTATAATTTTATATTAAATACAAAAATATCGAACTGGTAGCTTTTATTACAGTGTTTATTAGCTTGTAACTTAAATGTTAGTAAAAACACTCCTCCATGTCTTTCTAAATGTTTATTGGCTTATCAGTTTTAAGTGTTGCATTAATCACTTGAT
Source organism: Chaetophractus vellerosus (assembly GCA_004027955.1). Taxonomy (NCBI): domain Eukaryota; kingdom Metazoa; phylum Chordata; class Mammalia; order Cingulata; family Chlamyphoridae; genus Chaetophractus; species Chaetophractus vellerosus. The sequence goes on from PVKH010002191.1 coordinate 24,663, forward strand.
TTTGTTAAAATCATAGTAAAATTACTTTATAGGAAACTAGTTCTCCAAACATTTTAATGGATTTTATATGGCTTCACCAACTTTCACAAAACATAGTGAAAAAATTGTTATTGCCTTGTCTTAATAAAATACATTTTAGTGAAATTATATTCTCAGATATAATATGTCCATAAGAAAAGTGATTCTTTTATTAAAAGCAATGTGGTATCTGTTGTCTTGGGTTATTCTATGACATTTTAAGAAATTGCATTTTGTAAGAATATTAAATTCAAATTTTCAAAGCGTTACTTGATACACAACTTTAATATTTTTCAAAAAGATGCTGGGTATTAATATTATTATATTTCTACCCTGTTCTTTTATATTTGGTATGCATTTTTATCCTGTTATTTTACCTTGGGTTGTGTTTTTTCTCTAGTCACATGCTTCTATATTTTGCCTTTAAACTAATGAGATGAACTTTTACATGAACACAAAATCAATCTCATAATTTTATATCTTATATTTTATATACAAGAACTGGATTTTAACATCCTAGCTATGACTGGGGCTTTATAGCTACTCTCTGAATCTGAGCTGTGATGCAAGTCTGTGATTAATAATGAATTTTTGTTACCCTTGGTATCAATAATATGTTATTTAATGAGAGAAATTAACACATATGCATGAAAGTCAAATTAGTTTAATATTAAAGAAGAAAATAATCATATAATATGTATTCAGATATGGCAGGCACTTTCAAATAAACTGGAGCCTCAATTATTATTTCCTCCTCTGTCTTGTGTTCATTAAAATTTGTCTCCTTCCTACTTCAGATTTTATTTTCAGTTATTCCCCCAATTTCAACGTGTTTTTCCTCACAGACTCTGTTTCCCTTAGAGAAAATATGTTATCTTGGCATATTTCCTTTGTGTGTCTCTGGCAGGTTTTCTTGTCTCATTTGGAGAAGCTGGGTTTTCCCCTGGGCTCCCACTTCCTCATTATACATTGCCAAAATGCCTTTTGCTCTTTATTTCTTCCCTTCTCTCTGAGGACAGGCTTGCTTTTAACTCATTTTCCTTCATTTGACAACTATGAGCCAAATGTTTTAAGCCATTCTAAAATACACAAATAAGAATATTACCTTGGGGGTTAGAGCCAGTTGAGTTTCAACAGTCCACACTAGTATTTGACATTGTCTTGTTACCTTCTCAGAGAATTCTCCATCAGTTTGAGATAATGAAATGTTCCCTCATCTTTCTACCAAATTGTTGGGTCTTCTGCATGCATTCTAGTGTCTTCTGAAAAGAATCCACAAACTTAAACTTGTGTTTGTTGCATGAATATTTGTGTATATGTTGCATATATGAAAGTGAACACACATCCCAAGGATAAAAATTAAATATCAGAGGCAATTCAATCCAATACACAGATGGAGGAAGTATTTACATCATTAGGAAAAGGTATTATAATTTGATGACTTTACTTGAATACCCTACCAAGGGTCATAAGGTTTTAACAGAATAGTATCTATTTGAATTCTTTCTCAGTTAAGGTCTTTTGTCATTGCTGTTGCAAGCAACAGAATTCAAGTTTAGTCATTTTCATCAAAATTATATGGTGGGCTCACAACATATTATAGGATTCAAAAAAAAAAAGAAAAATGGTTTAGAAGGTGGTCAGAAATCAAAACAGCTTCATAGATTTAAAAAGCAGGAAATATAGGAGTCTGTCTCACAGAGCAGAAGATCACATTTTCAGGCCCTTTTCTTATTTGTTGAAGCATTATATTCCAGGGAGAAATCCTTCAATTGACAAAGCTTGAGTAATATGTCTTCCTTTTGAATCTAAGAAAGATAGTAACTTACTGAAGCCCAATGAACATTATCCAATACAAATAAAGCAACTCCACACAACAATCCATGAGAGAGAATAAATACAAGGTAGACAAAGGGAAAAGTAAAATATTGATAGCAATGAAGTCATTTGATTGGCTAACATACATCCTTTCATATATATCATTCCTAAGAAGGCTAGTATAACATAAGAAATATAGTCCATGATAAATAAAAAATATTTATTCCCTCTAAAAGGGTAGAAAATTTAAAGTTGAATTGATTCCTTTGGTATCCTGCTTTAAGTTTAGCTTCATTGAATATAAACTTTTATTCATCTCACTAAAGCAATTTAAATATTTAACAAATGTAAAATTCATGGTTTATTTAACTGCCATACAACTATTGCTGATGGAGTGAAGTGGAAGTGCAAAACTTGTGTATATGTATAGATAGACATTACAATCAAAGGAAAGAAATGTAGAGAGGAGTTATAATCTTTATTTCTGCAGAGTCAACGTCCTAATTTCCAGGAAACTGTTCATGTTCCTCTTGGTTTGGTCAGTATCCTAGCTGGTAATAAACCTCTTTTTGGTGGAGTGACACAATTCTCTACACCTAATGAATTGTGGTTCTCAGTGGTTCCTACCCATGTAAGATTGCAGTTTTCTTCCATTAACAATATCATCAACGTCACAGACTAGTAGGATGTTTTTTGCAACAGAAAGTTAATCAAGTTTTCTGCAGATTATAGCACAGGATTGGAGACTGTTCTAGTCAGGTTTCTCTCGGGAAACAGAATCAACACGAGATCTCTGTTAAAAATATAAGATTTTATAAGAGTCTCTCACGTGATCGTGGGGATACACAAGTCCAGGTTCTGCCGGCAGGCTGCAAGCCAGGGGCTCTGATGAAAGACTGATGAAGGGCCCTGTATTTTTGTTGGATTTATCTCCCATCCTCTCTCACGCAAATGCCTTAACAGTAAATCTAGAGTCTTTGCTACTTCTTGCTCAGTAGGTCCTATCAGCATGATATCATCAATATAATGGACCAGTGTGATGTATCATGGGAGGGAGAGGCGATCAAGGTCCCTGCGGACAATGTTATGACATAGGGCTGGAGAGTGGATATACCCCTGAGGCAGGACAGTGAAAGTATACTGCTGGCCTTGCCAGCTGAAAGCAAACTGTTTCTGGTGGACTTACTAATGGCAATAGAGAAAAAAGCATTTGCCAGATCAACAGCTGCATACCAGGTACCAGGGGAAATGTTGATTTGCTCAAGCAATGATACCACATCTGGGACAGCACCTGCAATTGGAGTCACCACCTGGTTAAGTTTACAATAATCTACTGTCATCCTCCAAGATCCATCTGTTTTCTGCA
>PVKH010002192.1:0-27847 GCA_004027955.1 Chaetophractus vellerosus
CTGTGTCTGCTTTGTCTCCCCCTGTTGCGGCGACGCTCCAAGTTAGGTCACCACGCAGGCGGCGCTGTTCCATTTGCGGGCAGGTCTGCTTCCGGACACAGGTGACCCCGCTTCCGTTCACTGGTGGATCTGCTCCGTTCGCAGGTGACTTGCTCTGCCTGTGGTGGCTTTGCCCTGCTCGTGGCGGCTTTTTTTTTTGCCCTGCCCACGGCAGCTCTGCCCCACCCACCGTGGCTTGCCCTTCTCAAGGTGGTCTGCCTGCTTTGGAGAGGTCCCCGGGAACCGAACCCGGGGCCTCCCATGTGGTAAACTGGCACCCTTATCCACTGGGCTACAGCCGGCCCCCTAGAGCAGTGGTTCTTAACCTTTGTTGTTCCAAGGACCCCTTTGCCAGTCACGTGAAAACCACAGGCCCCTTACAAAGTCTACATTATACTGTGTATTATTTAATAAATATATCACACCGCACCAACATGTCCCCACAAGAATAATGATATTTTCAATTTCAATTCAGGCTCATGAACCCCTTGTTAAAAGCCCCTGCTCTAATACATCACTGTGAAGTATACTAACTGGAAAAAGAATGCCCATTAAGTACATTTTTAAAATGTTTACCATATAATAAAAGGGAAAATTTACTCTGCATTTATTCAACAAATATACTCAATGTCTACTAAGTGCCATGCATCATTCTAAAGATTTGGGGTAAAGTAGTGAACAAAGCTGACAAAGATCTCTCCCCACAAGGAGCCTACATATTACAGAACTGCAAGAAAATAAGGCTGCAGGAATAGTTGTCATTTTCATATTACTCACTTTCTTTAATATTCTACAATGGTGAAGTCAGTTTTAAAATCATTCATGTAAAAACTTAAGTTTAGTAATTGTGTGTTGTTATGTCTTAGGAACTCAAAGAGTATTTTTAAAAGAATGTTTGTTTTTCTTTGTATCATAAAATGTAAGTCTACATGTGACAAAAAAAGCTCTTTGGCTTTTTGTCACATGGAGAGATGTCTTCTCCTTTCTCTTCTGGGTTTTGTTGACTTTTGACTTCTTGCTTTTCCTGTTGCATCTCTCTCTCTGTCAAATTTCAATCTGTTTATAAAGGACAACAGTTATCTGTACTAAAACCCAACCTGATTTATTTGGGCCATACTGTAACTGAAGTAACATCTTCAGGAGATCCTATTTTCAATGGGTCCAAACCCACCAGAATATAGACCAAGACCAAGAACATGCCCAAATTGTGGTACAGAAATCAGTCCATCACAGTGAGGTATTAGATACTATATTTAAAAAATGGATATCCACTATCAAGTAAGTTTAGGGAAAACTGGTTTAAAACATTTAAAAGTAATAACTAAATTTGATAGAAAGTTGACTATTTACAAGACTTTTTTCTACACCTTACTTATTTTCCCCACAAATTTATGGGTTATGTTATGACAGACTCAACCACTGTGGTAGATGGATTACAGTACAGGAATGGTCCAAGTTTATTTGTGTTTATATCCTTGTAGTCATGCCTTCCGGTAGTAGCCCTCCATAATGATTCTGGACTTGACTGTGATTACTTTGGTCAAAAGTACAGTGAGCAACTATTTCAAAGCAAGATGTAAAAATGGCTTGTACATGGGGTGTTGGCATCTTGCTGCTCTTAGAACAATGCTATCTGCAGTCTTGTGAACAAGCCCAGGTTAGCCAGCAGCCACCACCACCAGCCCTTGCCACCTAAACTGTCAATGAGCCAATCATCAGACCATCCAGGCCCCAGGATACACTAGAACACTCAGAAGGTCAGCAGAGCCTGGCTCAGATCCAGCCACTCAGTTGACTCATAGACTTGTGAGCAATAATTGGTTATTGTTTTAAGCTAAATATGTCTGGCTTAATTTAGTAGTGAAAGATTTTATATATATATATATATATATATGTATGTATGTATATATATATATGTATGTATGTACGTATAAATATATATATTTTTTCTCTTTCTAAAGTACTAACAGAATCATGATTTGGGTGCAAAGTGTCCATATGCAATGTTAAAAAAAATACTATTCTCCTTGATTTCTTTTAATAGGCATAGTTATGTAACCCAGTTCAGGACAATAAGAAGTGAGTTGCATTTACTTCCTGGAAGGCTACTGCTTTTCCTAATGCGAAGGGAAATGTCTTTTTATCCTTTACTCGCCATAATTTATACCTGCCTGGAATATATATATATATATATATAGTGCCTGGAGATGCAGTGAGGATAAAAGCCACATATTTTGGGATGGAAGAGCAAGAAATTAGATTTTGTGTTTATGATGATCCAGCTGCATCAACCTTCAAAGTGTTCACTTCCAGAAATAGTTTTTACCTGACAAAATAGCCCACCTGTTCTGCTAATTCATTCTTGTTCATTTTCTAGAAATGAAGCCCAACATATCCACAGTTAATATATAATTATTATTATGAACTGTCATTGTAAGATTAGAAAATGAAACATAAGAAGGTTAAGAAACATTCCCATAACATTTACCTATTATTGGATTTTATTTTCAATTACACAAATATATATTAATTGGATTCTATTTCCAATTACACAAATTTTTATTGAACACCTCTAATTTTTAGTCACCTTTGCAAACCGTCATGTATTGAATGTGTAGTAAAAGGGCTGAAATTACAGAGAAGGAATGTCAAAATCATTTAACAATGGTTGTATCCTGGGCTCTGATTAATTAGAAAGAATGCTGATTAGTAGAATGTGTGAGTAAAAGCTTAATATCTGCATTAGATATATAGGACTAACATTTAGTAAACATGTTAGAACAAAAAACTGAAATAAAAAAAATACAGAAAGGAAGGCAGGAAGGAGGTAAGAAATTTAAAGAGGGAAGAGAAGAGAAAAGAAATAAGAGGAATTATCCAGCATCATTTGAGCTAGAGAAAAGTTCTTCTCATATGCAGCTAAATTGGAAGAATCTCTGCCCAAACTACAGAAGACCAATTGATATTTGTTGAGAAAAAATTTATTGACCCCTACCACGTGCCAAGTAATGTTCTAAGTGCAATGAATACAATGGTGAATGAGCTAAATATGGATAAGTGCTCTGAAAAAAATAAAACATGGAAGTTATGGCAAACTTCATTAGTATTCGCAATATGAGGGAAAGTAATGTGGTCTTGGGTATAGACCAGGTAAGACAAACACACCACTTTATATGGTTTTCCATTTCCTGAGAAATAATAACATTTGGAAGCTGGCCGCAAGGAAAAAGAAAGATTGTGGGATAGCTTCATATGTGTTATTTTCCCACAAAGTTTCTCTGCAGATTTATTGCAGACTCACACTGCAATAAATATAAATTCTGGTGTTGAAGCTCTAACTGGATACAAAACTCTGGGCCATTTTCACCATTGCAAGCCAATTGTATTCAGTTGAATGGTGGTCCCCCAAAACATATGACCAAGTCCTGAAACCTATGACTGTTACCTTATTTGGAAAAAGAGTGTTTGCACATGAGATTAAGTTAAGGATTTTGAGATGAGGGGATTATCCTGCATTATGAGAGAGGCTCATAGACCCACTGACATGTGTCCTTATAAGAGAAAGGCAGCATGTTTGAGGCAGAAAAGGAGGAGGCAATGTGTCCACAGAGGCACGGATTGTAGTCATGCAGCTGCAAGTCAAGGTATGCCTATAGCCACCGAAAGCTGGAAGAGGCAAAGAACAATTTCATTTCTCTCCTAGGGACGGCAGGAGTATAATACTAATGACATTTTGATTTTTTACTTCTGGCCTCCTGAACTCTGAAAGAATAAATTTTTGTTTTAAGCTACTCTATTTGTGGTCACTTATTACAACCACCGCCAGAATCTAATACACAATAATGGGAAAAAACAAAACAAAACAAAAAAACCCTGCAGAGTTACTATACAAAAAGCAAAGGAGTGGTGGGAATGTCCTCTAAGTTGAGTTCTCCTTTTCATGGCTGAGTCACCCCAAGAAAGAGCAAACATTTAGGGAAATGAACTTGGGACTGCTCTTTCTGGTTGGCAGAGACTCCATTAATACATTTCTCAGCCACCTTTTAGGGAAGGGGTTGGAATAAAATCCAAAGTGAAGTGAAAAAGAATTATGAGAAATAATGGATCCAGTCTTTACAGTGGAGTTTTTAGCTTTCTTGCAAATAACTTCACACTACTGAATTATTGCATAATTATCCTTCTAGTTTAAGTGTAAGATTGTAGGTTTCAATCAATGTCCAGTTAACTAGCAGAGGAGAATAAAAATAATGATAATATTGCAGGGTGAGAGGCAAATGCTGGAATGAAGGTGATATTACTTCACTTAAGGATAAGTGAAACTTTGTTTAAAAATACATAGGGCATATGCAAATTTTATGCAAAATAAAGAGATATAAACATAACTTGAAAAACTGTAGATGCAGAACAGATTTTATAGAATAACCCTAGAGTAGAGAAGAAAATATTATCCAGTCAATGCTTTGCATTTCTAAGGAAATAAATAAAATATAACTAAGATTATATTTGAGATAACTTTATTATGTAGTTATTTACTTATAAGCATCTTAAATTGAGTCTTCCTAACTTAGAGAAAAGAAATCTTGTCAGCATTATATGTCAGAGTAGCTCCTCACTCATTGAATAGGAAAAAGCACTGAAAAACCATGACCCGTAAATGCAAAACAATGCAGTAACAGGAATTCACGTAGAAAAAACAAAATTCCCATTTTCATAGGTCACTAACACTGAGATGAATCAGTTCCTACTATTTGCTGCTAGTGATTATTTTGATTCATATTCTCAAACTACAAAGTTTTGCTGGCCCAGAAGGGAAGAGGGCACACTGTATCTCAGCAGACTAGAACTCAATATACAATGAGGGGAGGAATGGCTCACCAAGAATGGTACATTTTAACCACAAAAATGTTGACTCGATGTTGACTAAACAAAAATTCAGCTTTCTTTTCCCTGAATCTACACATTTGCTCACTTACTCCCATTCATACAATTTCAAATGTGACAGTTTCACAAGAATTCAGTCATTTCTTTCGCAATTTTAAGAATACTAAGTCATGTCCATTTACTGCCACCAAATTCATGGCAATTTCTCTTATAATTTTATTATAAGCTTTCCTAGGTAACCTGAAACTCACAGACAAAAAAATAAATTCTATCTGTAGCACTTATGCACATATACCAAGGTCAAGAATTAGATAGGCTAAGTGCTAATTTTTGTAACTTAGAATATGCATGGTAGTCTAAAGATAACTGCTGTTACTTAACTCTGCCCAATTTTATCTTTGGAGTACTGTGGGTTCAGTGTTCCCAGAATGTTGATTTTCTAAGTGAAGACAGAAATCCAGATTTTATTGTGCAATAACAAGTTTTTTAAATGTTGGCTCATTTTTTTTAATCCTGTGTCTGCCAAAATAAAACATAGCATTGAGCCAGATTTCTCTCTACTGTTTAGAATTGAATAGAGGAAAAGGAGAAAAAGGAAATATGTACACGCATACAAATATGAACTCCCACCTATGAATGTGCATAACATATATACTTAGTATTTATTTTTACGTGTTCTTAACATGATTATATCTTTTATCTGTGAATGTCTTTCTCCCCCTATTTCCCTGATCAGGATTCTTTGCCTGGATAGCTAATCTAAATCTTTATTTTTCAATGGTGAGATTGCATGTTGGTTTTGCTTCTATAAGGGACAGAAGTCTTTGATTTAGCTTTTGTACTGAAATGGTAGTTATATACTACCTAGTTATACCAAAGAATTTTCCCTAATATCAATCCATACTCCTCTCTTTCCGCAAAATGTAGCAGAAATCGCACTGTCTCTTGAATCTGTCATGCTAACAAATGTAAAAGGTAAATGAATAACCAAATTTAGTATATTTGCTTAGAAGCATCCTGCTCCCTATTTGGTTACCTTGCAATTAGGTGGGGCCTTTATTGAGTTCTCTGAAGAATTATTCTTTTTGCTGATATGCCATCCAAACAAAAAGACTGAGAGTCAAGTTGGACGAAAAAACTTTGTGGATGGATAATTATTTTTTAAAGGACATTAGAGACATTTTGAAATCTTGTTTTTCAAACTTGTCTATTCTGTCTCTGGATCTCTAATTCAAAGTATGTATTGTAACCTACTAGCCAGCAACCCAAAGTTTTAGTTGATTATCAGGTACTATCATATGTTCCTTATACCATCCTAGCATTGTATCAGTCCAGCTCCTTCTGAGTGGTAGCATAGGAGATGTAAATGGAACATCGCGGGACCGGCTGTATAGCCCAGTGGATAGGGCACCGGTTTACCACATCGGAGGCCCCGGGTTCAGTCCCCCGGCCTCTTCTAACAGGCGGACTGCCTTGAGAAAGCAAAGCAACGTGGGCTGGGCACGGCGCTATGGTCGGGGTACGCAGCCACAGGCAAAGGCAAGCCCCAGTAGGCCGGTAAAAAGACAAGCCCCTGTGGGCAAAAAGGCAAGCCCCCGAGAGCAAGGGCGAGCCCCCACCAGTAGGCGGCTGCCGTGCTGGTGAGCTGACTCAGCAGGTCTCCCCAGCAGGAGGAGACAAGCAGACACAGAAGGACGCAGAGAAAAATGAACACAGCAAGAACAAGCAAAAAGGGGGGGATGTATAATAAATAAATAAGTTAAATAAATCTAAAAATAAATAAATAAATGGAACATCTCATTGGCATCAACCCCTTGCCTTACCATTTTCACTGTCATGTGAAATAGTGTGTGGGATAAGAGGATGGTGCAAAAGACACTCAATACTTGTAAGAAGGGGTCTTAAAAGGCAAAAAAAAAAAATTAAAAATCATGTTTTATTTCAGTAAATACAACTGGACCGAACAAGTGGACACCATAACCTAGCCAAATTGACACTTGAAATTAACCATTACAATCCACCCCTTGTCAGCTTGGCACCAGTACACATCTTCTTAAACCATACTTCATCTCTAAATAGAGGCTATGTTATTACTTAGTCAAATTTTCACCTAGCATATTTCAACTATCCTGCATACAACAATGTAAGGTGTTGGTGGAGGGGTGATGTATGGGAATCCTGTGTGGTTTGCATGAATGTTTTGTTAACTCACAACTTCTCCAATAAAAATAATAATAACTTGAGCAAATAAATAAATAAAATGACATAAAGTTAATACAATTTATGTTATATGTTAAAGGGATACAATAGGGAAGAAAACAAAAAAATTGCTTTATGCAAAAACATTTGTTTATATACAAACATTCATAACAAAACTAGGAAGAAATACCCATAAACATTACAGTCCTTGTTTCTGCAAGTGGCCATGTGGTTGTAAGGCATATTTATAACTACCTTCTTCCTCTATCCATTCCATATTCCCTTTATCCTCAGCAAGCACCTCAACTGTCATGGTCTTTGCCTGGTTTCATTATTGAAGGGTCCAGGTCATTAGTAGTCATATTTCCCCTTGATCATCAGGACCAATCACCCCAGTTGGTACAGTAATGCCTGCCCATTCAGAGGCAGGAGGAGATGAAAGGGACCAGGTGTCAGTCTTAACCAGTCAATGGAATCATTGCTTTGTCTTCTGGAGAAAGTGCTGTTCCTTTTGGAATTGAGACTTGCAGGCCAGCAGAGCATATGATTGTAGGGAAAGGGGGCAAAATTTTTGTAGTGAATCACTAGGGGTAATAAGGAGTGGTGCCACTCCCATTTCTACCCCTTGATTTCAGGATCAGTGAATCCTGGCTATGGAAGAAACAACACTGTAGCAGTTTGATACTGTTTATGAATTTCAAAAATAGATATTAGGTTGTGTTTGTAAACTGGTCTCTACCTCTGGGCATATTAGATTGTATTAGGGTCGGACATTTCACTTTTACTTTATTAAATCAAGATTAGGGCTTTTATTTGATCATGTCATTAGGGCATGCAGGGTTGAGTCCCCACCCCCTTGATGGGGATAGAACAGATTCTCAAATGGAAGTAAACACACAGAGAAGGAGAACACAGAGAACTGAGTTTTTGACACTGGAGCTCTGGGGTCAGAGCCAAGCCATTCGTCTGCTAGCTCACCGTTGGGCTTGTGGAGTGAGAAGAGCAGCTGAGGCTGGAAAGAGATGAGCCCTGGGAAGAGAAACAGTCTTATGCTAGCCTACCACTGAGATCAGAAGAAGCTGGAACCACGGTTCCTTAAGAGGAAAGAGGAAGGCTGAACACTCTCCATCTTGCGTTTACATGTGGCAACAGACTTTGGGTGAGAAATACTTCTTAGGTAACCTTGAGTTGGACTCTTCAGGTCCTTGTAACTGTAAGCTTCTACCCCAAATAAATACCCTTTATAAAGGCCAACAGATTTCTGGTACTTTGCATCAGCACCCCTTTGGCAGACTAATACAAGCACAATAGAGTGGATGCTAATGTAGAGAACTTACAGCCTCCTGGAGACCATTACTCCTGCCCTGTAAGGTATTGCCACCTAGGTGGTACCATAATTGACTCTCTGAAAGGGCATTCCACTATTCCATCAGTCCAGCTGCTTCAGGGTGATGGGGAACATGGTTACCATCAAGTGCTGTGAATATGAGTCCATTCTTGCAATTCTTTTGCTGTGATGTGAGTTCCTTAATCAGAAGCAATGCTGTGTGGAATACCTTATGCTTCAGTAGTGGCCCTCAGTCTCCTATGGCTGGCAGGACCTTCTGGCAGCAGACACAGGGTGATACACTGCACAGATGCCTCTTGTACCACATTAGGGAAGATTCTGCTCTCTCCCTGCTTAGAACAGATAAACTAGTGGGGTTGGCCAGGTACCACATGACTCACATGCTAAAGCAGTACAAATAAATTCACTTTATACCTTGAAGAGGGTAGGATCATCCTATAAGAAAGAAGGACCTGGGCAGAGCATGAGCACACTTCCCAGCCTCCAAATAAGGAAATGTTCCAGGCCCAAGGGTCTAATTAGAGTAAGCAGATTGTGCAACGGCTGCTTCATATATAGGAAACACATCCAAAAGAAATATGTGTCCAAAATATATTCAATCATTTTGGAAATCAAAAATACAAACTTAAAACCATCATATACTATTTTAGTCTTGCAAATTTTAAATAAATAAAATAATAATGAACTATACTGGATGGCATAGGCATTGTCATGCATTACTACTGGTAATACACGTTGATGCAACCTTTCTAAAGGTAATTTGACAAATATATATAAATGACCTTTTTAAATGAACTCTAAATTAACCATAAGGCCTGGAGTACAAAATGACTACTAGAAAAGGAGGCACACAAGATAGACGTACTATGCTGATACAATCAGAATTTAGAATGTGCAGCTCGGAGAATGAGACTTACAGGAAATAGGACAAGAAACTTTGACCAATCAGTTTCATACATATTTCCTTTGTCCTCAATGTTCCAATAAGCCTCTAGACCAGAACTTGCATGACAAATGCCATTTCCCTTGTTTTCTGATTATAAATTTAACTATAAATACCTAATGCTCCACAAATGCATTGGGACACCTGTTTTCATTTGTGTTGCCCAATTTGTGAATTGTTATAGTCTTAATAAAATTATCTTCATTTATTTACAATAGCAATTCTTTTGAAACCTTAAAGAAAATTTTAACTTATAATTAAACAAATCCACTTCAATTTGCCCAACAAATATGTCCAAAATATTATCACTATTATACGTAGCGTGTCATTACTTATAATAGTAAAAAATTGGGAAGATATAACAATATGCATCTGTAGAGACTGATAAAATAATGTATTTGAAGTTTTATTTGTGACTGATTTTCCATTTTTTTCTCACAATGCAAAAATTAATTAGATAATAATGAAGTTGGTAGATCCACAGTGCATAAAAAGATAAAATTAATTAGTAGGGTGTACAAAGTACTTTGTAATCTCTAGTTGAAACAGATCTTTGTAAATTTGTCTCTAGGAAGTGCCCAATATACAGTTTGCCCCAATTACTTGGGACTACTTCTCATTCCCAGAACCCTTCTACTCATTTGTACCACAAGAATATTGCTGCAGCAACATGAATGACAAATCTCTCTTTCTCTGCTTGGTGTGTGATCAAACCCATCAGTATCAAACTTATGGCCTCATCTATTAAGTCTTCCAGTTATCCCTTCCGAAAGAGATTAGCCACCATATGCTACTGTGGTATCTGGATGTTTCCTATATTACATCACTAATTTTATTGTATTTCATTTATTCAAGTGTACTCTCCTCCTCTTTTCTCCAGTCTGTCCAGTAAATTCTGATCTCTTTGATGGGAAAGACTTCTTTTAATCCCTTGTGAATAATGTCATAAAACATATATGGTTAGTAAAAGTTTGCTAAATGAATGATTAATTTAATGAGTGAAAAAGAAGGAACGAGGATGTTACTGAATTAAGATAAAACAGCAAATTGAAATATTTATTTAAAAAAACAACTCTTTTAAAGTAATATGAGTATGTTTTTGAAATGAAACAAAAAAGAGAGAAGATAGCCAAATAAGCCTTGAATTTTTGAGGTTGAAATGTCATAAACTGAGAAAACATATTACAAATTGCTTGATTTTCTTGGTAAATTATAATGTAATGCTATGTTCAATATAAGGGTGATATGCTTAGAACTGTCAGCAACTGTGTTAGAAATTTTCTTGGCAAAAAATTAATATATGTAACATATATCAAAAAGTAATAACTCATAAGTGCACAGATCAATGTATTTTTACAATTTTTATACAATTGGGGTGCTTTGATTTTCTCATAGATTGTTGAAAGCTACAAAAAAAAAATGCCACTCCTAGCTTAGCAGTGAAAAATACACACAGATAATTGATGAAATAAAATGTTGTGAGCCCTTCAGAGAACCGAATTCACAAGTCAACCAGGTGAACTAAATTCCAATGAGTGACAAGCTCCTTTTGACTATAGTAGGGAGAGATGAGCTATATTACCTTTGTCAGAGCACAAGAGGAAGAGTTGCCGGCCATTAACGTTGTTAAAAGCTACCAGTAGCCTAAAACATGAGTGAAGTTGGCCTCCACTGTGTGCTCATGAGAAATATTGAGGGCAGGGAAAGAAACCAGAAAGAGTCCACCACACACACACACACACAAGAATGAAACCTAGCCCACTATAAGGACCCTTCTCTCATACAAAGCAAAACTGTTAAGGTGCTAGAGTAGGAACAGTAAAGAACTCAGGCAAAAGTCCATTGTTTTGGGAGGAGTGGTAAAAGGAAAACCACCTGCTACTTGGTAAGGAAGAGGAAACACTTTCAGACTGAAGACCCTACAGTCCTTCAAATCAAAGATCTGCTACCATTGGGGAAGGGGCAGCAAAATTTCTCCAACTCAAGACCCCCTAGATATAGAAGGCAACATTTTGATGCTCTGAATGGAGAGGAGCAGGTATGCTGTTAAAGTTCTAACTCCAAGGCACAGATTCACAGGGTCTGTCTAAGATTGAGAGTGGACCAAGATAACCAAGAACCTCCTGTACCCCAATTATAGCACTCCTGTATCCTAAGTATAACACCGAATAGCAAACAAAAGCAATCTACTGCTGGGCTATAGAAAAGAACAGAATGAGACCCTCTCTGGTATGAGCATGGAGGGACTCCAAAGAGCTCTAGGCCAAACAGGAACACTACTATAGATCCAGAGTGTAGTAGTAGCCTACCACTGAAAATGATTGAAGTTGTTGATACTCTGAAGGCAACCATGTCAACAACAAAACCCAAACCCCCTACACTACTTACTAGATTGACTCAACATTCATTAAATATCTTACAAGACAAAAGCTTAAACTAATATGTACCTTAGTCTTAACTCTTCTGCACACAATATCCATCAATAAGTAAAAATAATTATGAGATACTCCAAGAAAGAAAGGAGTCAAAAGATAAAAAAGTCAATATAGTCTGACTTGAATACTCTCCAGATATTAGAACTATGAACATAGAGTTTTAAATAACTGTGATTAATATGTGGCCTGTTGTTTGGTCAAGTAAGCACTGATCTGATTGTTATAGTGAGGTTATTTCATAGATTTCTATGATCAGTTGACTGCATCTACAGCTGATCACGTGTATAATCAACAAAGGAGAGTGAAATCAGCAATAAGTGTAGTCCCTTCATGCAAAGCTTTCAGGCATTTCTTTTTTCCATACAAATTTCACAGGAACATTGCTGGTCTTGCATGCAGTTCTAGGGAGATCTAAACCATCAGACAATAGAAATATTCACAGAGCCTCCCTGGATGACTGCATTTCCACTCCTGATTTCCCCTGAATCAGGATGCATGTTCAGCACACCCTTTTTAGCAAAAGGCTCTACAAAACCTTCACATGGAAACTCTCTGTTCTCCAGAAAGTCACTTCCCAAAAGTTCAGAGAAAGCTCTGACAGAACTACTTCTTGTCCTGGGCTCAGAACATACTACTGAGATAGGCTGAGAAATTTCAAAATCATCAGTTTGATGGTTACTTTGTGCCTAACAGTTTAATTCTCAGTTTATCCCTTTCCTCACTCATTTTACTATAAAGTTCCAGGAGAATATGTAAGTTCATTGCTTTGAAGTTGTACCTTCCATTCAACATCAGAACACAAGTTTGTCAAGTTCTCAGCCACTTTATAAGAAGGATCACCTTTCCTCCAGTTTTCAGTAACACAGTCATCATTTCCTTCTAAGGCCCCATTATAGTTACCTTTAACATCCATCTTTCTACTAATGATCTCTTCAAAGCTATCTAGGCTTTTTTTCTATTAGGCAACTCATTTTCCAAATCCATTTACATATTTTTAGGTATTTGCCAAGATAGCACTCCACTTTACCAAAAATTGTATTAAAGAGTAAACCTAACAACAACAACAAAATAAAGAACAATGTAAAAACTGTATTAATTTCTCATCTGCTAGAACATATACCATACAGTGAGTTGGCTTAAACACTGGGAATTTATTAGCTCACAGTTTTAATGCTAAGTGAAGTTCAAAATCAAAACATCGGCAAGGAGTTGTTTTCTCCCCAGAGACTGGCATTCTGGGACTGGCTGCTGGTGATCCTTGGTCCTTGGCTTTTCTAGTCCATGCAATGCACATAGCAATGTCTTCTCCTTTCTCTTCTGGGTCCTGCTGACTTGCCATTGGATTAATGCCCACCTTCATTCTGTTTGGGTACACCTTAGCTAATAATATCTTCATACTCATAGAAGGTTGGGACCTGAACTTGCCTGAACATGGGAGACATGATTCAATCTTCAACACATATCCAATTGTATGCTAAGTTGTTAAAATTCTGTCTCCATGTTATCTCTCATATTTATTTACCTTCTACACTTCATTCCTAATTATCATTAATATTTCCCTGTAGAACCTATTATTTATCCTTTAGTGTGTGGAGGTAGCATAGTAATCAAGGCCACACCTTACTTGCACTATCTTCTGGTAGCTGGTCTCTCAAGAAGGCCAAACTGCCCATGTCAGGGTCAGTGGATAGCAACTCTGCAAGCCCCTTCAGTAGAGAAGGGCCCTGCCACGGAGAGTTCCCGCCCAGATAAGCAGCTGAGGCTGCATATTCCCAGTTTCAGTTTCAAGGGATGGTCAGGCCTTTCCATTAAACCAAATATTTCCCCTGGAATGGAAACATATTGAAACATCTGCACACAACAAAAAGGAGGTGTGGGTAGGAGAGAGCTAGGTGATGGACCCTAGGGGTGTCCCTATCTTCCCCAGTAACAATGATGTGCAGGATCATCACAATTAAAAATGTCTGCTGTGCAGAAGTCCCAACTAAGAGAATGAAAAGACAAGCTATGGAATGAGATAAATATATGCAAATCCATATAGCAATAGAAAACTAATTTCTGGAGTATATAAAGAACTCTCAAAACTCAACAGTAAAAACAAATCCAGTTAGAAATTGGCAAAAACACTAAGCAACAATTAACTGAAGATGATATACAAATGCAAAATAAGCAATTGAAAAGATGGCCGCATTAATACCCATTAGGGAAATGCAGATTAATAACACAATGAGATGTCAATACACACATATCAGAATGGCTAAAAAAAAAAAGTGACAGTACAAATGCTGTTGAAGATGTTGCTCACACATAGATTTCTGGTATTAACATAAAATGATATGGCCACCCTGGAAAACAGTTTGGCAATTTCTTATAAAACAACTACCAAATTCTTCAGCCATTGCACTCCTGGGCATTTATCCAAGAGCAAAGAAAACACATACATGCAAAAACTGCTAAATGAATTTTAATAAACACTTTACTTGTAATAGCCCCAAACTGTAAACAACCCAGATTCTTTCATCGAGTGAATGGTTAAATAAGCTGTGGTACATCCACATCCATACTATGGAATAGTGCTAAGCAAAAAACGGGAACAAAATATTGATACACATAAAATCTTGTGTTAATCATTAGAAATTGTTGTGTGATAAAAGCCAATCCCAAAGAGTTATGCACTTTGTGATTTCATTTACATAATATTTTCAAAAAGATAATTTTAGAAATGGAGAACAGATTAATTGCTGCCAGCGGATAAGAATTGGTGATAAATTTGGCAGGTGGGTGTTATAAAAGGGCAATATAAGAGATCCTTTTGTGATAGAATTATTCTGTATCTTGACTGTGGTGATAGATACATAGACATATATGTGATAAAATTCTATAGAACTAATAATACCCCCACACAAACAGAAACAAATGAGTGAAAATACAACTGGGAAATTTGAATAAGATTTATGGATTATATCAGTGTCATTATCCTGGCTGTGATATATACTACATTTTTGTAAGATGTTATCATTGTGGACATTGGCTAAAGGATACATAGGATCTCTTTGTATTATTTTTTACAACTGCATGTGAATCAACATTTATCTCAAAATATTAAAAAGCTTTAAGAAATGTGATACTGATATCCATAGCCTTTACTTGTTGCATCTAGCATCATTAGTCATCCATTCTCATGAATAAATATTAATATGGTTGCTTATGGAGTTCTCTGCAGATCTCCTGGAAGTGTTTTAATATTCAATAAGTGCACTATCACATTGTCCTGCTATCGATGTCTTGAGGTTTGGTTATCTCCTCATGTTGTATAATGAGTTTCTATGTTGTAAATGTCATATTTTTCATTTATGTCTTATACATCTTGTTTAGATTAATTCTATATAGTATGCGTTTTTAGCTATTATATATCGATCTGTATTTTTATTGGATTTCAAGTTATCACAGAAACACTTGATTTTTGAATGTTCATTTTCTAGCTCTTGCTTTTAATTCTTTTAGGTTATCTATAGATATCCTTGGATTTGCATAAGAGACAATCATGCAATTTGTCATTAAAGTTGCTTTAGTGTTTTTCACCTTTTCTCTATTTCTTATTATTCTGGATATAAAGCTGATTGAGCAGAAATCATGCTTTTTTTGCACCCTTGTCTTGTACTTCACAGAGTCACGATTAATTATCTCAAATTTTGATAGATATTATATTAGTTTGAGATGTATATTTCTATACCTAACTTTGAAATTATTTTTGCAATAAATTATTAAGTTGTATAAAATATTTTCCTTTCATTTTTTAGATAGTACTACATTTTTCTTTTATCTGTTAAATATTTTCCTATTCTGAACCAAATTTGCTTTGGTCTTGATGTGATAACATTTTACACATCTGGCTTTGATGTTGGTTAATTATTTACTACATTTCCTCATTTTCTTGAGAAACAAGTCTGCCTTTTTTCAAAGGGTTAGTTCATTTCATTTTGCATTACTTTAAAATATTGTCTGTACTTTAATAATAGGCAAAACTATAACATGTGTTATACAACATAAAATGGTACACCTTGCCCCACACCTTTCAAACAACAGGTCCCATTCATACATTTCTTGTGCATCCTTCTGAAGTTTATTTGTGAAATGCTTATACAATTAAAATGATCATATGTGCTCTCCTCCCCATCCTATTTTAGACAAGTGATAGGAAACAATATACATTGTTCTGCAAATTGTTTTTTTCACCTAACACCATAACTTAGAGGTTTTTCTACATCAGTAAATAGAAAATATTCCTATTCATTTTCTTTTGAAGGAGCAGAATAATTTACTCATTTTCTAAATTTTCATTTTGAGATTATTGTAGATTCACATACTATTGTATACATAATACAGAAAGCTCCTATATACTCTTGACTCAGTTTCTCCAACTGGTAACATCTTCCATAAACTGAGGAATAGACACTGATAAAAACCATTAATCTTATTCAGATTTCAACAACTTTACATGCACTCATTTATGTGTGTGTTTGTGGGTGTGTGTTTAACTCTCTGCAATTACTCTATGCGTAGATGCGTTAGACTACTACTATATACCACATATTGTACTGTTTTGAAGTCTACTTCATGATTCTAAACAGCCATTCCTGCTTTCCTTTGATAAATGTTTGCAAGGTATATTGTTTCTCATTCTTTTACTTTCACTCTGCAAATATCATGATATTCAAAGTAAGTTTTTCATAGAAAGCATGGAATTCAGTCATACTTTTTACTCCACTCTGACAATATCTATTTTTGAATTAATAAAATTAGACTATTCACATATAATAATTGATATGTTAGGGTTTGTTTTATTTTTTGTTTTCTATTTGTTCTCTACATCTTTTTCATTCAGTTTCCTTTTTCTGGTCTTCCTGTGCGTTACTTGAACAAATTTTAGAAATACTTTGGATTGATCTGACCTTAATTATGTGATCAAGTAATAGAGTATAATAGAAATCCTGTTCTGGGACTTCTAGGTTACACTGTGGAAACATTTTGGCTTCCATCTGCAACTCTATGAATATTTGTTCTTAGAATGCTTTCTCTGGGGGGAATACATTTCTGTTAGAAATGTAAACTGTACAGTCACTTAAGATAAGCAAACATTTCTCATATAACCAGAAAATTCAGTTATTTCTCTATGACAAATAAAACAAAGATCCACAAAATACATAAACACAAATGTTCATAGCAGCATTATTCATAATAATCAAAATTTGGAAGCCAAATTGTGTACCCAATCATCGATAAATAAACACATTGTAATATATCCATACCGAGCAATTAAAAGGAAACAACTATTTGTTTGGTTCTTGGCCAGAAATATTCTCATATTAATATGGATAAGCAAATTATATTACTAATTTAAATTTTAAGTAAGTTAATTTGCAAAAATTATTCTTTTGTATCACATAAGAGTACTGATCTTCTGGAAGTATATAGCGTGAAAATAAATCTAAAGGCTACAATTTACTGCCTAAATCATGTGTATGCGTGCATGTGTGAAGGTGTCTCATTTGCATTATTTCTACCTCTTCCATTTAAAAAGATATTAAATATTTCAATACTCCTAAAATTATGATTAGTGATGCCCTGGTTGGTACATTTTCTAACATTCACTGTATTTAATACATGTAACCAATAGTTGTTCATAAGAAGATAATAACATGAAGAATTGTAAACACAAAGGTTTACATATTTTCATTAAAGATTTTTCTCTTCTTGCTTCAAATTTCACATGCTCCAGTAAGTTTGTGAGATATAATATAAATGGTCCATTCAATGATTTTTAAAATTCAAATTCAGTGTGTCATTGTTTGGGGGTTTCTTCATTTGACTATTTAATTTAATGAGATTTGATGCTTATAGTACTTTCATTGTAATCACATGGCTGTTAGAGCATGAATAAATTATATGATTGCAAGCACAAGTTGAAATAGTTCTTATAAAATATGCAGATGTATTTGGTTATCATTACCTACAGCTCTACTGGTATTAATGCAAATCTAAGCTTATAAGATAGAATTCCTTATCTTAGTTAATACCAAGTTCTAAGAGATCTTTTCTTAACATGCTGAAAATATTAAGAATATTTCATTTTTTACAAATGCAAAAAAGCACATGAACAAAACATTTGCTCTTATTCTTAATAGAAACAAAGCAACCTATGAAATTGAGTATGCACATCAGGGAATATCTTTGCATTCTTAAATAGTATTAAATTAAAATATATATATAGTAAAATTTTAAGTTAGATTTTATGCTAAAGGTTTATGCATAAATGAAAAATGCTGTTATGCTATTTAATTTTCTTTATATTAGGAAAAGGAAATCTTTTTTTAAATATTGTAAAAATATTATATCTCAGCATTCTGGCTGAGAGGGGTGGGCCAGAACCTTGGACCTGTTCTCCTATTCCCCCTCTGGGGCCCCTCCCCAACAGGCGGCTCTTGTTGGGGGGTACCCTCAGGAAGAGACAGCAATGTGTACTGGCAGGTTTGGAAGTTGCTAGTTCTTAGACCATCGGAAACTTCCAGTACTGGTCACTTCTGTGCTGTGATCCAGTGTCCATGACCTGTTTATTTTGCCTAGATTCAGGCAGAAGACCTGAAAGTGAATGAAGACCAACGAAGGAGCCTGGGTTGTGGTTTCTCAGAGTTTGGAGATTGGGAAGTCAGAAAATAAAAAGAAAAACAGAAGGTGAAATATGTGTTAAAATATGACTGTTATTTTCACCTTAATCATTTGAAAAAACTATATATATATATATTTATGCTAAATTTAAATTGAATTATGTGTCATGATTTTTCAGTATTTCCTTTATGCCTTGACTATTATCTATTTTTTTAAAAAAATCAATTTTATTGATACTTATTAATAAAGCATAAATCCATCCAAAGTGCACAATAGATGGTATTTGGTAAAATCACATGGTTGTGCATTCATCACTTCAATCATTTTAGAGCATTTTCATGAGTCCAGTAATAATAATAATAAACAAAAACCAAACAAACAACACTCATCACCTATCTATCTCTCTATGCTTCCTCTAACATTCATAGCTGGTATTGTTTCCTTCTCTCTGGTTTATTTGTATTTATATTTTGTAAAAACGGTCTTATATATGTAATATCACCCATATTCATATTTTACATGAGGAGGTTTCACTGTTATACAGTTCCATTTTATATTTTTTAGCTTTCCTTCTAGTAATATACATGTCCTTATACTTACCCTTTCAACTACTGTCAGACCCATATAAGAGCTCTGCTAGTTACAAACACCCTGATGTGTTCTCACCATTTCTATACATTTCCAAAGATTTACAAACATTTTTAATACTTCTGCACAGATTAACCATTGATTTTCCATTCTCTGCCCTCATTCTAGTTTCTAGGGACCTATATTCTAAGTATCAATTCCATGAGCTTATATAATATATTTAGCTCATAATAACTCAGTCATGCATTATTTGTCCTTTTGTGTCTGGCTTGCTTCACTCAACATAATGCCTTCCAGGATCATCCATGTTGCTATATGCTTCATGACTTCATTTCTTCTTCCTGCTGCATAATATTCCATCATGTGGATACACCACAACTTGTTTATCCATTCATCAGATGAAGGACACCTGGGTTGTTTCCAAGTTTTGGCAATTGTGAATAATACTGCTATTAACATCAGTGTGCAGATATCCATTCATATCACTGCTCTCAATTCTTCTAGGTGTATACCTAGTAATGCTATTACCAGGTTACCTAGCAAGACTATATTCAACTTCCTTAGGAACAGCCAAACAGTCCTCCACAGTGGCTGTACAATTCTACATTCCACCAACAGTGAATAAGCATTCCTATCTCTCCACGTCCTCTCCAACATTTACAATTTTCTAACTTTTTAATAGTGGCCAGTCTACTAGGTGTGAAATGATATCTAATTGTAGTTTTGATTTGCATTTCCCTAGTCACAAGTAAATGTTGAACATATTTTTCATGTATTTCTTTGCCATTTGTATTTCTTCCTTGGACAATTGTCTTTTCAAATCTTTTGCCCATTTTTTAAATCAGGTGGTTTGTCTTTTTATTGTTGAGTTTTATGATCTCTTTATATATCATATTAAACCCTTATCAGATATGTGATGGACAAATATTTTCTCCCATTGAGTCAGCTACATTTTACCCTTTTCACAAATTCCTTTGAGGTGCAAAAGTGTTTAAATTTCAGGAGGTCTCATTTATCTATTTTTTCTTTTGTTGCTCATGCTTTCACTGTAAGGTTTAAGAAACTACTGCCTACCACAAGATCTTGAAGAAGTTTTCTTACATTTCCCTCTAGGAGTTTTATGGTTGTTGTTTTTATATTTAGGTCCTTGGTCCATTTTGAGTTAATTTTTGTATAAGGTGTGAGATAGGGGTCCTCTTTCTTTCTTTTTTTTAGATGTGGCTTTCCAGTTCTCCCAGCACCTCCTGTTGAATAGATTGTTTTGGCCCAGCTGGATGGGCTTAACAGCCTTGTCAAAAATCACTTGACTGTAGATGTGAGGGTCTATTTCTGAGATCTCAATTTGGTTCCATTAGTCAATATGTCTGTCTTTATGCCAGTATCATGCTTTTTACCACTGTTGCTAAGTAATATGCCCTAAAGTCAGGAAGTGAGAGTCCTAAAACTTCGTTCTTTTTAGAGACATTTTTGGATATTTGGGGCCCCTTACCTTTCCAAATAAATTTGATTATTGGCTTTTCCACTTCTGCAAAAAAAGGCTGTTGGGATTTTTACTGGGATTGTATTGAATCTGTAAATCAGTTTTGGTAAAATTGACATGTTAATGATATTTAATCTTCCAATCTATGAACATGGAATGTCTTCAATTTATTTGTCTTTTTTGGTTTCTTTTAGCAATGTTTGTAGTTTTCTGAGTACAGGTCCTTTATGTCCTGGTTAACTTTATTCAGAAATATTTGAATTTTTTAGTCGTTATAAATGGAAAGTTTTTCTGATTTCCTCCTCAGATTGCACATCAGTTGTGTGCAGAAACGCTATTGATTTTTGCATGTTAATTTTATAGTCCACCACTTTGCTGAGCATGTCTATTAATTCTAGTAGCTTTTTTGTGGATTTTTCAGTATTTTCTAGATAGAGGATCATATCATCAGTGAATAGTGAAAGTTTTATTTCTTCCTTTCCTCTTTGGATGCCTTTTATTTCATAATCTAGCCTAATTGCTCTAGCTAGAACTTCCATCACAATATTGAATAACAATGGTTACTGTGGTCATCCTTGTCTTGTTCCTGATCTCAGCGGGAAAACTTTAAGTCTTACACCATTGAGTACAATGCTAGCTGTAGGTTTTTCATATATGCAGTTTATCATATTGAGAAAGCTTCCTTCTACTCCTATCTTTTGGAGTGCTTTTTATCAAGAATGGGTGCTGTATTTTGTCATATGCCTTTTCTGCATCAATTGAGAAGATGATGAGATTTTTCGTCTTCAATTTATCAATGTTGTTTATTACACTAATTGATTTTCTTGTGTTGGATGACCCTTGCATACCTGGGATAAAACCCACTTGATTATGGGTTTTATCTTCTTTTTTAATATAAGCATTGAGAGCTATAAATTTTTCTCTCAGCACTGCCTTTGTGGTGTCCCACAGGTTTGATATGTTGTGTTCTCATGTTCATTCATCTAAAGATATTTGCTGAATTCTCTTGCAAGTATTTCTTTGATCCATTGATTATTTAAGAATGTGTTGTTTAATTTCCATATATCTGTGAATTTTCCCTTTTTCTGTCCATTATCTATTTCCCAGCTTCATTATGTGAATGAAACACTTTCATTCATAGAAAGTGTTTTATATAATTTCAACCTTTTGAGATTTGTTGAGACTTGTCTTTGACCCAACATTACTTGGAGAAGGATCCATGAGCACTTGAAAAGGCTGTATATCCTGCTGTTTTTAGGAGCAATGCTCTATAGATGTCTGTTAGGTCTAGTTCATTTATCATATTATTCAAGTTCTCTTTTTCTTTATATAGCCCCTATCCAGATGTTCTCTCCAATAGTAGGAGTCTCCAACTCCTATGTAAGGCATCTATTTCTCCCTCCAGTTTTGCCAGTGTGTGCCTCATGTATGTTGGGGCACTGAGTTTAGGTGCATAAATATTTACTACAGTTATTTCTTCTTGATGAATTGCCCCTTTTTAATATATAATGACTTTCTTCATCCATTATGACAGTTTTACATTTAAAATCTTTCACTTTTAACCTGCTTGTGTCCTTACATCTGTGGTGTGTCTATTGTAAACAACATATAGATGGATCATATTTTTTCATCCATTCTATCAGTCTATGTCTTTTGATTGGGGACTCAGGCCATTAACATTCAGTACTATCACTGTAAAAGTGTTACTTATTTCATCCATTTCATCCTTTTGCTTTCTATTGTCATATCATACTAGTGTCTTTCTTTTAACCCTTTAATTTGCCCTTCTTAATAATCTTCATTTCTACACTATTCTCCAAACCTCTTGACCTTGATGATTCCTTTCAGCCTAAAGCACTCCCTTTAGTATCTCTTGTAACTCTAGTCTTTTGGCAACATATTCCATCAGTTTTATTTATCTGTGAAGGTTTTGAACTCACCCTCATTTTTGAAGGACAGCTTTGCTGGATACAGGATTCTTGGCTGGCAGTTTTTTCTATTTCAGTACCTTAAATACATCATACCACTTTCTTCTCACCTCCATGATTTCTGATGAGAGATCAGCACTTAATCTTATCAAGGTTCCCTTGTATGTGGTGCTCTCCTTTACTTTAACTGCTTTCAGAATCCTTCTTTATCTCTGATATTTGTTATTCTGAGTATTATAGGTACTTCAGAATAGGCCCATTTGGATTTATTCTGTTTGGGGTGCATTGTCTTTCTTGGAATTGATATTTATGTCTTTCATAAGGGTTGGGAAGTTTTTGGTTACTATTTCCTCAAGTATTTTTTCTGCCCCTTTTCCATTCTATTTGCCTTCTGGGACACCAATAATGTATATGTTTGTGAGTTTCATGTTGTTATTCAATTCCCTGAGACCCTGTTCAATTTTTTTCCCATTCTCTTCTCCCTCTGTTCTCCTGTCTTTCCATTTGAGATGTTTGGTCTTCAAAATCACTAATTCTGTCTTTGAACAATTCAAATCTGCTCTTATTTGCCTCTACTGTATTTTTAATGACATCCATCTTGCCTTTCATTCCCATAAGGTCTGTTACTTTTCGTTGCAGACTTTATAATTGTCCTTTATGCTCACTCGGTGTCTTCCTAATACACTTTTTCTTTTAGTCATATTTCCTTTCAATTCTTTGTATTGATTTAGGATAGTTGTGTGATTATTGATTTATTATCTTAAATCTTGTATCACCTCAGGATATTTAGTTTGTTACTTTGGGTATACCACTTCTTCCTATTTCCTAGTATGCCTTGCAATTTTTTGCTGATGTTAGGCATCTGAATACTTTGGTGAGTTTACTCTGATGCCCAGTTTTTCTCTCTTGCCTATTGCTTTTTTCACAGCTCTTCTTTGGTATTTCTTTCTAAGTCTTTAAAATTTCTCAGCTTAAGTTATCAAAATCGGGCCAGGGACTCACTAATGGGGTGCATATTTTCTCCCAGGAGTTAGGGTACAGAGAGAATCAAAAGCTGTTTTTGTCCATACAATTTCAAGACCAGCCAGCAGATGGCACTCACCAGCCCACCTTTCTCCATTGGTTTCGATCTTTTTACCTGTCTTTTGATCTGGCAAGAGCTGAGATACGAAGTGGATTCTGCTGACTGAATTCACTGGTGAAAAGCCCCCCAACTCCTCAATCCTTTTCCCTTGTAACAGCTGACAAGGATGAAGATGTCTGCTCCCCTCTTAGTCAGCTGCAGTGAGCCAGGGGTTTGACCAAAGCTTAATATCTTGGGGACTGGGGGGAGGAGCCGTTCCCAGCTGCTGCAGGGTTTTGGTAACTCACGTTCATTACTTTGGGTTCTTTTTCTTTCTGTCCCTCACTGTCCTGGGAGTTGTGAAGCACTGTCCTGGTCTGCTGACCTGCAAAGCAGGTCTCTCAGAAAGCTTTTGGCATTTTCTCCATTGTTTTTGTGAAACAGTTGAGCCCTGCCTGTCTATTCTGATGCCATCCTCCCACAATTCCTTTGAAATTTATTTTACTGAAACAGGTCATATGGGAAATTAAAACACTTGAAAACTGTTTATCCACTAAAAAATAAAGCAATGTGATAAATTAGATTTCAAGCAGAGAGGGTTCTAAATTTAGAGACAGGTTTTGTGTTTCCCAAAACTTGAGGAAAGATTGAAACCCACTTGAATCCCTGCTAGCCTTTCTGCCACTGCAAACTTCATAAGGAAGGATGGCTATTTCTCTTGGCTTGACTCTAGGGGAAAACAGACATTTCCATATTCACAACCATTTACCTTTATTCTAAGGGAATGAAAGTTTTTGAGTATGGCCTTCAAACTTGGCTACTATACTCTCAATACATGAAGGCTTTATAAGAAAATATTTCTAAGATTTTTTTTTAAGAAATAAATTTCCAGATCTTTTGACATCCACAAGTACATTATTTTAAAACCGATCTTCCTAAGACTAGATCTGTGAAGGATAAGCATTTCAACTGACTTTTCAAAATCGCCCTCTCCTACTTAATAAAAGACCTATATACCTCTCATCCAACCCTACTCTTAGTATATATAATTACCTTAGGGGTTAAACTCTCCAGAGAAGCCAATAAAGTAATAATTTGAAATATTATATGTAAGGTGACTTACAAATCTTTGTAGTCCAATGGTTTCCAATACTGTGCTTCCTACAAAGTTGATTTAAACCCCATTCTAATATTTATTAGAGTAATTAATAAGCCGTTGATTTCACACACATGAAACAACATTTGGTAACCTCTGGAGGATGATTTAATGCTAACTAACTAATCTGGAACAATGCATTTCTGATTGGCATGTTAGCTGGCCACTATTAAACCATTTTTAAAAATTAAAACTTAGCCTAATACCACACTTTTTGTGCTTAAATATTTTGAAATGAATAATAAATACTATTAGAAATTTAATTTGAGTTATATAATATCAATATAGTGCCATCACGTACTAATCAAGTACAACCCATTTCTTGAGCTCTATCACAAAATGGATAGTATAAAATGTAAATGCTTTAAAGATTCAAAAAGAAACAAATAGTCTCAAATGGGGTTTCTCCCTTAGAATCTAAGTTTTTAATGTAATCATTGATACGAGTTGGAAGATTGTATTTTATTGTCCCAGAAGATATAACCATTATTTTTGTTCAAGTCTTAAAAACTTTATTTGATGCTCTCAAACAATCTTCAGACCGTTTTGAAATTTAGGCTTTTAGCTTGATTGTGTTGGTTTAGTTAGTATTGATCATATTTTTAGTAATTGCCTTCTTTCATTATTTTATTTAATTTTAAATGAATGAATATTGAATTTTATCAGAATAATTTTCCACATTTATTGATATGAATATACTTTTCAACCTTTTTAATTTTTTTATATAATGAATTAAGATAATAACTTTCAAAATGATGAATTGTCTTTCCTTCCAGTTCTGTGTCTTACTTGGTCTTTGGACATAGTTCTTCTGACACACTGCCAAACTCCATTTGCTATATTTTAGTTATGCTTTACAATCTACATCAATCATCAGTTTGTTTTCAGACTATATTTTTCACTTTCAGTATTAATGGTATGCTCATACCATGATGTATGACAGAGCTTTTACTCCACCTTCTATCTTGTCTAAGATATTTTAAATAACACTTAGAATAACTTGAAGTGAATTTTAAGTACACAGAATCTTAGAAAATTTCCAATTACGTAAGTAGGGATGTATCTCTGCAGACCTTTGAAGAAATAATTATTTCTAATTTTTAATTCCTGTTTTCTCTGCTAGACTGACAGCTTCTTGAGGGAACAGGAAATGATCTATTAGTACCAATAGATAATGAAATTTATTACCTACAGGGAAGTTTTACTATGATATTAAGGCTTGGGATCCAAGCCTTGTGTCAAGCCCCAGTGTGCTATTTGTCAAACGACTTTTCCTAAACCATAAATGTACCTAGAAAACACTCCAAATTGGCTCAAACCAAGGAATTCATATTAATGTCCTAAAAGAATGAATATAATAAAGAAAAGTTGGGAAATTACATAAAAAGATGTAAGAGAAAATAATTAAGCTTGGCAAGAACTATTAGCTACATATAATCACATTTGTATTCTTGATACAAAATGTACATTTTCAATAAAAGCAAATATATTTAAAATTATTCAATAGATTCAAATGGTATAGTGCTAGGTCCGTTTTGTGAAATACTAAAAAAAAGCTTTCTACTTCACAAATCATTTATCTGACAGTAAGAATTATTTGTAACCAAAATGCATTAAGTATTTCCTTTCATAGTTTTATGGAACTAAATCATGGTTGGAATAATGCTTAACAATCTAGATTAAAATACATACATGTTATATGCATAATCTATTGTTTGATTTGTTGAGATCATTGTCATAAATTATCTGAAAAAAATGGTTATTCTGCAAAGCATAGTCCTAGGGACATAGGTCTCATTATATATTTGCCTTAAATACATTCCTATTGCCATTATTTTAAATTTGAAAACCACAATCAAGAAGCTGTGTAGTATCCAGTCTATTTCATGACATTTTCCTCTTATCACTCTCAGGCAGCCCTCCTTTTATCATTTAATTTTCAAAGAAGCTTTGGGTCACAGCAGAGCCACAGACAAAATACAAGACATTCTTATGTACTCAACCCCCTCCTCCATTTCTCCCCATACCGAAATCGTTTTGTACATGAATGACAGCCCCACCATAACTGACATACAGATAGTGAAACATAATTCCTCAACATTGTTATTGGTCCACATCAAGGTCCCCATTTTAGATCGTACACTTTTGTAATTTTTGATGCCTGTCATCTTGTCCCATATCCACCACCACAAGGGAATGGAAAACACTTCCACGGGCCATCAATGGCCTATATTCGATCTGCCGTGTTCCTCCCCACCACCCTCTGGCTCAATTCCCCAGATGACATAGAGTGTCCTGGCTCACCAGTTCATCCCCCACTGTGAACCATCCCTAACAACATCATTTAAATGCAAGAGTCAAAACATAGGAGAACTTAAAGAATAAAAAACAGTTAGAAAAAAATTTTTATAAGACTAAAAATAGGAGAAATAAAATAAAGTAAAATAAAATTTAAAAAAATTTATTAAAAAAAAAAAAGAAAACTAGACGTTTCCAGTGGACTGGACTTGTTTCGGTCAGCCACAGGCTTGCCTTTTGAAATATGCCAAAGACTGGTCGGTCTTTATAAAGGGTATTTATTTGGGGTAGAAGCTTACAGTTACCAGGCCACAAAGCATAAAGTTCTTCCCTCACCAAAGCCCACGTGTTGGAGCAAGATGGCTGCCGACGTCTGCAAGGGCTTAGGCCTTTGGGTTCCTCTGTTCCTGGGGCTGCATTTCTCTCCGGGCTTAGCTTCTGCTTCCACCACAAGTTCAGCTGTAGACCATGAGACTCTCTGTGTTGCGTCTCTCCACAAGGCCAGCTGTAGACTATCTGGCGATCGGCTCACTCCAACATCAGAACTGCTTCTCAGATCTGCTTCTCTCAATCGCTGCAACTCAGATCTGCTGTCTAGCCTTTATACTTGAGACCACACCCACAGAGGGGTGGGGCCCAGTTAATGCCCTTATCATAAATTAATCAGGCCCAGATGAACAGATTAGATTACAATAATAATCCAATTTAT
Organism: Chaetophractus vellerosus; assembly: GCA_004027955.1. Classification (NCBI taxonomy): domain Eukaryota; kingdom Metazoa; phylum Chordata; class Mammalia; order Cingulata; family Chlamyphoridae; genus Chaetophractus; species Chaetophractus vellerosus. The sequence continues at coordinate 27,734 of PVKH010002192.1, forward strand.
ATTTTTGGAATTCACGATTAAATAAAACTCTGAAACCATTACACTCCACCCCCTGAATTCCAAAAATAAATTACAATATTCAAAAAACCTTAAATTAGTAACAATTGCAAGTAC
>PVKH010002193.1:0-16402 GCA_004027955.1 Chaetophractus vellerosus
GCAAGCCGCCATGGGCGGGCCGGAGCCGCCGTGGGCAGGGCAAAAAGCTGCCACGGACAGGCAAAAGCCGCCACGGGCAGGGCAGGTCGCCTGCAAATCGAGCACAGCCAGCCACCCGCGAACTGAAAAAGCCGGCCGTGTTGGAAGCAGAAGCCGCCCACAAGCGGGGAAAGCCGCGCCTGCGCAGTGACCAAGTCTCTGCGCGTCGCTGCAACGGGGGGGGGGGAAGGGGAGATATGTAATAAAATAAATAAATCTTTAAAAAAAAAAAAAAAAAAAAAAAAAAAAAAACAAGTCTATATCATCAATATTTAAGAGGGTCTTATCTTTCTATTTCTTTTGGAAGATGGGCAATAATTCAGATAATAACAAACAGTCTATAGTTTTTAAAGTGTAAGTTATATGAAGGGACATAAGCCTAGAGGCTTTTATAACGCTGTTTTATTTCTGAGGAAATTATTCATGGTGGTTCATACCTTTAGTTTTCTTTGTGTCATCTATATCACTGATTGGATGCTGGAGAATGTGGAAACTCCCAAACACCTATGAGTAAGGATAAAAACAAGTCCCAACAAAGCACGCTCACTCTAGTCAAAGGACCAAGAAAGTGATAATCTAGAAAGTCAGAAAACATTTAAATGATAAGGGCACACTCTAGTCAAACACCACACCCCCATCCTCAGCACCATGAGAAAAGTCTGAATAATGAGTCCAGATTTTCATCTTTGCCAGGCTATAATGAAGCACACCTCCCTGCCTCTAAGGTAATGTCAGAGAAGTCCAGAGGTTGAAAGAAGCGCTGGGGTTTTATTCCCACTGGAGGCAAATGAGCTCTTTCTTCCCCACCCCCACTCTAGTCAGTGGAGTCCATGTGGGGAGCTGAGCCAAGACTTCCAACTCTCATGTGGCTACAATAAGGACCCCCATCTTTACGTCCTGCTGGAATTGGTTCAGAAGAGGCCTACTAGAGTGAAAACTTTTACCACAAACCAGCAATCCCCCGCAGGGAGGAAGATCCATGGGAAGCAGGAAGTAGGCACAGCTGTCCCTCCCATCCAGGGTGGAAGCAGTGAAGACCTAGTAGGATTCTGCCTAACACCTCACCAAGTAGTAGGAGGCACCTCCTCAGCCCTGGAACTACAGCAATGGAGGTTGATGAAGAAACCTGGACTTCCACCACATCTGACAGTAAACTGCCCCTGACATAGTATCGGAGGAGGCCAGATAAAACAGATGATTTAAATAAGATTCAGAGTTCCATAACATAATACTCAGAATTTCTAGCAAAAAAATAAAAATTAAAAATGGCTTATACTGGGAATCAGAAAAAGCTTAAATTGTTTTAGAAAAAGGCAATCAACAAATGCCAATACAGAAATATTAGAATTATATGACAAACATTTTAAAGCAGCCATCATAAAAATATTTTAACAAGCACTACTGAATATACATGAAGTAAATGAAAAAGAAGTCTCAGCAAAAAATAGAAGATATAAATAACCAAATGGGAAATTTATAAATGAAAAATCCAATAACAAAAAGAAAAGAAATGCTTGGTCTCCTCAGCAGAATGGAAATGACAGAGGAAAGAATCAGTGAATTTGTCAGAGACCTATGAGACTTTATCAAAGTATCTAACATTCATATCATCAAAGAAGGGAGGAGAAAGAGGGTGGATCTTAAAAAGTATTTGGAGAAATAATGGTAAAATATGTAAATCTACAGATTCAAGAATCTGTGTGAAACCCGTGTGGGACTATCATCCTCACCTGCCTATGATGAGTGAGGTTCTCATTCTCAGATGATGGGAAACTAAGGGAATTTGTTGCCAGCATACACATTCTTAAAAAGTGTCTAGAGAAAAATTCTGAAACCAAAGGAAATGATAAAAGAAATATAATTGGAAAAAATATACAATTTATGAAAGCAAGTAAAAACATAAAACACCTCCAGTGGTGTGACAGTTTGAAGTTTTGTGGATCCCAGAAAAGATCATGTCCTTAGAGCTAATCCATTCCTGTGCATGTCAACCTACTGTAAGTGGGAACTCGATTAAATTACATCTGTTAATGGCCTTAGATAGATTGCCTGTCCTAGGGTGGGTCTTAATCTTCTTAATGGAGTCCTTTATAAACAGAGGATTAAAAGCAGAAGATACAGAAAAAGCTGCAGAGAGGGAGAGAAGGAACCCAGGATCTCGGAGAGGAAACTGGGAGAGAGGAAGCCACAGATGGGGCACACAGAAGCTGAAGCAATGAAACCCAAAAGATAAGCAAATGCCTTCATGTGCCATGCCATGTGGGAGAGGACTCCACATCACTGGCATCCAGTCTCCTTATGATGCCTTGATTTGGACAGTTTCATGGCCTCAGAACTGTAAGCTTTAAAACTAATAAATGCTTTTGTAAAAGTCAACACATTTCTGGTATATTGTTCCCAGCAGCTTTCAGCAAACTGAAACAAACAGCTTCTTTATGACTCTCAGAATGGAATCCAGTATGCTTTCTTCAAGCTCCAAGGCCCTGTATAATCACTTCCTTCCAACCTCTCTGACCCCAGCTTCCATCATTCTTTTCCTTGCCCATTATGCTAAGACCTTACTGGCCATTTTTCAATTCTTCAAACCAGCTGCTTTCTGCCTCAGGGTCTGTCTTGAATAGTCCCTCTAGCTCTAACACCACTACTTCCCAATTAACCTGTTCACATCTTCAGAGAGTTACTTCCAGTCTCAAATCTAAGTACCCCCCATAATTTTTTTCCATTGTACCCTGTGCTTTATTTAACATATTTAATTCACTACCTTCCACTTTAAGTTTTCTTCAGTATTAAAAAGCAAATCCCAAACATTATGTTACTTAACCTTTAAATACTTCAGTATGCATTCAAAATTGTAAAAGAACATTTTCTTATATAACCAAATGCAATGACGAAATCTAACAAAATTCTCAGTAATTCTTTTTTTATCTTTAAATTGAGGTATGACTTTTAAAATTAAGGTATAACTTACATCTGGTGACATGCACAAATATTAAGTGTATAGCTCAATTATTTTTTATATTTATGTACTGATATAAACACCAACCAGATCAAGACCTAGAACATTTATAGCACCAAAAGGCTCACATATGCCCTCTTAATTACCACTGAGGGTAACCAATATCTGACATCTAGCACAGTAGATTCAAATTGCCTGCTTATTAACTTCATTTGAATGGAATCATACAGTATACATTCTTTTGGGTCAGACAAATTTAGCTCAACATTATGTCTATGAGTAGAGTAGGATACCCTGGGGAGGAATAGGACATTCAGCAAGTTCATGGATGGAAGGATAAATCCATATTCAGAATAATCTATTCTAAGGAATACACACTACCATCCCCTCCACGATGAAAGGAATCGGTTATACTCAACATGGGTGGCTAGTGGTAGTTTTTGAAAATGGTGTGTTATTGGGTTGGCAGATTAGATATTTAGTTTTTGTGGTAGCCAGATCAATCTTGGTGAAGGAAATTCCATGTTTCTAAGCCCATACATTAGCTCCATTCCTCTGAGAACCCTGTACTTTTGTCTCCTAAATCGTACCACAAGTTTTAATTATGGGATTATCTGCCCCTCTAGACCTTAGCTCCATGAGATAGAGAGCCAGCTCACTCTGGTTCACCACTGAGAACCAGACAATTATTATACAGTAAAAATTCAATAAATATACATAGAGTGAATGAAATTGGTAATGTTAGAATTTATGTGGTTGGGTGTTTTATATACATGAGTGTTCAGTGTGAGCTTCTTTGAAATTTTTCTGCATTTGATAGTGTACATAATAAAATGGGAGGAAGCAAATAAAATGTCAGAATTTAAATGAGTATTAATAAATGAGAATTAATATTGTACTCATTACAATTTATATCTTAAATTTTCCAGTTAATATAGTCAAAAATTAGGAAAGATCAATAAATGCTGCAGATAATCCTTTGTTTTCTTGGCAAAATTTTCCATAAGAAGATAGAGTATCACAGTGATCAATAATGGAATTATTGTGCCTACAGCCTATTTTTCCTCATATTTTATAAACTCATCTTGGAAAACCCTATCTGATAACTCATTAATAAGGACATATGCCTCCATAAGATGGATGGATAATAAGATGATATTTTAAAAAGACATAGGCTAGTGCTGACCAATAGAATATAACGCAAATCACATATGTTTAGTTTTCTAGTAGCCACATTAAAAACAATAAACTGGGGAACCAGCTGTGGCTCAATTGGTAGGGCTCTGGTTTACCACATTGGAGACCCGGGTTCGGTTCCTGTGGCCTCCTTGAGAAGGCAAGCCACCATGAGCAGGCAAGCTGCCGCCACCACCGCCGCGAGCAGGCAAGCCGCCGCCATGAGGTGAGCTGACTCAGCAGGATGCCGCACCAGGGGGAGACAAGCAGGCACAGAAAAACTCAAAAGCAAGATGAACACAGCAAGCACAAGTAGCAAGGGGGGGATATATAAATAAATAAAAATAAATCTTAAAAAAAAACAAAACTAAAATTATCCATCTTTCACCATTGAATTTTCATTAGCTGTTTTTAATAAATAGCTTATATCATGTTGAGAAGTTTCCCTTCTATTCCTAATTTTCTGAGTATTTTTATCAATAAAAGATGCTAGATTTTGTTAATACTTTTTCTGTATCTATTGGGATCACCATGTTTGGGATTTTTTTTTTTTCCTTTTTATTATGTGGTGTATTACATTGACTGATTTTCATTACATTGAACCACTGTTTTAGTTTCCTAGACTGCTCAATCAATTCCCATGAAATAGGTTGACTTAAACAATGGGAATGTATTAGCGAATGATTTTGAGGGTAACAGAAAGCCCAAATCGATGTGTCTTTAAGGTGATACTTTCTCCCCAAAGACTGTGGCTTTCTCGGGTTGGATGATGGCAATCCTTGTCTCATCTGTCACATAGCAAGGCCTGTGGCAGTATCTAATGGTCTCTCCCTTCTTTCCCTGGGTTCTTTGGATTTCTGCTTCAGTTGCTTCCTCCATGATTTTCTCTCCCTGAATTTTATTCTGCTTATAAGGACTCCAGCAATAGTAGTAACACTCCTCCTGACTGAGGTGGGTCACACCTTAACTGAAGTAGCCTCATCCAAAGGTTGTACTTACAATGGACTCACACCCAGAGGAGTGGAATAAATTTAAGAATATGTTTTTGGAGGGTACACACAATTTCAAACCATGACAACCACCCTTGTGTTCCTGGGATAAATCTCAGTGGGTTTTTCTGTGTAACTGTTTGTTTCAAATACAGCATTGAATTTCATTTTTTGGTATTTAGTTAAAGATTTCTGCATCTCCATTCACAAAGGAAATTGTTCTGTAATTTTCTTTTCTTGCAATGTGTTATCTTGCATTGGTATCAGGATAAAGCTGGTCTCATAGAATGAATTAGAAAGTGTTCCCTTATCATAGATTCTTTGGAATATTGGTAAGGATTCTTATTTAAATGTTCAGTGGAATTCACCAACAAATCCATCTGACCCTGATCTTTTCTTTGGGGGAAGGTTTTTGCTTATTGATTCAATCTCTGTATTTGTCATATGTTTATTGAGGATTTTTATTTCTTCTTGAATCAGTTTAGGTAATTTGTTTGTTTCCAGGAATTTTGCCATGTTGTCTAGATTATCCAATTCTTTTGTGTAGTATTTTCTTATAATAATTTTAATTTCCGTAAGATCAGTAATGATGCCATCATTATAATTTCTGATTGTAGTTATCTGTGACTCTTTTCTAATTTTTCTTTGTAAGTTAGTCTAGTGAAAGGTTTTCAAATGTATTCGTGTTTTCAATGAACCAACTTTATTTTTGTTGACTTTTTTCTATTACTATTTTCTATTTCATTTTTCTCTGCTTATTCTTATTTTTTTCCTTCCATTTGCTAACTTTAAGTTTACTTTGCCTGTCTTTCTCTATTTCATCAAGATGTGAATTTATATAATTGATTTGAGATCTTTCTTCTTTTCTAACAAAGGTGTTCATAGCTATAAATTTCTCTGAAAGCGCTGTCTTTGCTTGATTGATCCCATACATTTTAATATATTTTGTTTTTGTTTTCAGTAAAATTTGAGTATTTTCTAATTTCTCTTGTGATTTCTTCTTTAACCCATTAGTTAATAGTATGCTGCTTAATTTCAACAAATTTGTAATTTTTCCAATTTTCCTTCTATTATTGATCTCTAACTTCATTACATTGTGGTCACAGAAGGTACTTTGTTTGATTTCAATATTTTTTAATTTATCAAAACTCTTCCTCTTTTGCAATAATATGAGGTCTTTCCTTGGGAATGACCCATGCACAATTGAAAAGAATGTGTATTCTAATGTCCTTGTATGGAGTGTTTGATATATGTCATTTAGATCTAGTTGGTTTATATTGTTGTTCAAGTCCTCTATTTCCTTGTTGATTTTCTGCTAGATATTATCCCAGTATTGATAGTGGTGTATTGAAATCTCTGATTATTATTGTAGAACTTTCTCTTTCTTCCTTCAATTCTGTCAGTGTTCAATTCATATATTTTGGAGACTCTTATCAGGTTCATATATATTTATAATTATTATATCTTCTTGTTGAATTGATCTTTTTGTTATGATCAGGAACAAGATATGTATGCCCACTTCCACTAGTGATATTCAATAACATATTGTAATTTCTAGCCAGAGCACTAAAACAAGTAAAAGAAATGAAAGATATCTAGATTGGAAAGAAAGAAATAGAACTATCTCTATCTGCAACAACATTATATTATATTTAGAAAATCTAAAGGAATACACAAGAAAACTACTAGAGCTAATAAAAGAACTCAGCAAAGTGGCAGAGTATAAGATCAACATGCAAATATCAATTGTGTTCCTATACATTAGCAATGAACAAGCCCAAGAGGAAGTTAAGAAAATAATACCATTTACAATAGGATCATAAAGAATAAAATATCCAGAAATTAATTTAACCAAGGATGTGAGAGGCTTGACTAAAAAGTACAGAACACTTAAAGAAGTCTTAAATATATTTAATCAATCAATGCAACCCTGATTGAAAATTCCATCAGCTATTTCTCACAGAAATGGAAAAACTAATCCTCAAATTCATAAAAAACTGCAGGGGGACCAAAAAATATTTTGATAAAGGACAAATTTGGTGGACTCACACTTCCTGATTTCAAAAGTTACTACAAAGTTTCAGCAATCAAAATAGTGTGGTACTGGCAAAAATACAAACAAATATATCAGTGGAACAGAATTCAAACTCCAGAAAAAGACCCACACATCTGAGACGAACTGATTTTTAACAAGGGAGCTAAGTTCATGCAGTGGTGAAAGAATAGTCTCTTCAACAAATGGTATTGGATAAACTGGATATCCATTTCCAAAAGACTGAAAGTTGTTCCCTACCTCACACCATATAAAAAATTAACTCAAAATGGATCCAAGGACTAAAATAAGAGCTAAAATCATAAAACTCTTAAAAGATAACCTAGGGGCGAATCTTCATAACCTCGGGTTTGGCAATGGATTCTTAGATATGACACCAAAAGCATGTGCAACAAAAGAGATGATAAATAAAGTTGACTTCAAGGTTAAAACTTTTTTACATCAAAGGACACTATTGAGAAAGTGAAAAAAGAAACTAAAGAATGGGAGAAAATAGTTGCAAACCATATACTGGCTAAAGGTTTAATATCCAGAAATATAAATATCTCCTACAACTTATCAACAGAAAGACCAAAAGAAATGAAAAATGGGTAAAGGATATAAATAGACCTTTTTCCAAAGAGGATATACAAATTGTCAGTAAGTATATGAAAAGATGCTCAACCTCATTAGCAATGAGGGAAATGCAAATCAAAACCAAAATGAGATACCACTTTATCCCCACAAGGATGGCTGCCATGTAAAATAACAAGTTTTGTATATGATGCAAAGAAATTGGAATTCTTGTTCATTGTTGGTGGGAGTGAAAAATGCTGCAGCCACTGTGGAAAGTAGTAAAGCAATTCCTCAAAAAGGTAAATAAAAACATTCCCATCTGACCTTGCAAATCCACTCCTCAATATATAGCCAAAGTGAAAATAGGGTCTCAAACAGATACTTATACACCAATGTCCATAGAGATAGTCACGATAACCAAAAGATGGAAACAACCCATGATGAATGAATGAACAAATTATGTTTCATACACACAATGGAGTATTATTTAGTCAAAAGAAGAAATGAAGGTCTGACACATGTAACATGTATGAAATTTGAAAACCTTATGCTAAGTGAAATAAGGAAAATATTGTATGATATCACTTACATGAACATCTAGAAATAGCAAATTTGTAGTTACAGAAAGATTAGTGGTCATCAGGGAAAGGAGAGAAAGGGGATGAGGGAGTTTTTTGCATGGTGGGTATAGGGCATATGTAAAAAAATAATAAGAAGAAACAAAGAAAAATAAAATAAAATAAGAGCAGGTAAAATTATTTTTAAAATATTCATTTACCAAATATATATATAAATATAACCATCCCAACATCTAAACTATATAAAAATTTTAATGAGATATCATATATGTAGTTTAATACTATGTCTTCAAAATCTAGTATGCATTTTACATTTACAGCAGTCCTCAATTCAGGCCTGACACATCTCAAGTGTTCCGCAGCCATGTGTGTATATGGTTACTGTATTAGACAGCAGAAATTTAGACAGTATATTCAGTGTGTGTAGACTAAAGCATAACTTACAATACAAGCATTGGCTTCTAGTTATCAATGTATTCAGTCCTCCCGTAGAATAGACATTCAATAATTCTATCAGCTAAAACATTCATAGATTACAGTTAAATCAAATTCACTATTTGGAGAAAAATGCAGGGTCCCAGACTCATGACACACTAGGCAAGAGGAAACGAGAGGATTTATAGCAAATGCTGTAAACCTCCAAGAGCTAAGCATCCTGAACAATATTTGACATCATTGTTTATCTACAGCCTTTCTTGTGAGTGCCAAAACCTGGACATCTATGCTCAAAATGTACTTTTATTATCAGTTCTAAAAGTTAGACCCGGGGCTCTCCAAAATGATTTGATTTATTATGCTTACTTATGCTTTTTGTGGTGCAATAAGAAATTTATAGTATGTTTAACATTTTATAGGCTCCTAAAAAACTTCTTCCATGTTTGATTTCATATCCTGCCAGGCCAACCTTGCTAAGGGCTTATGTTTGTTTGCTTTGAGTTTTATTTCCCCATCCTATAGTCTATTAAACTAGAAACCAGGAGGATTAGACTTACATTTGCCCAATCATGGACCAAGGAATATCCTTAATTTCACTTCCTATAGCTTGTCATTTATCTCTACTTGCATGATCTAAATGAGGAAAGTAGCCTCATTTGATTTGCTTTTTCAAAATCATCACTCACATAAGGAAGGATAAAATGTGAATCTACACATTATTTGTGGGAATGTGAGGAGCAACCACAAAAATCTAGAAAACAAATTTTAATTTAACATTACATATATCTTTTCTTACAAGGATCAGACATAACTGCCACCAGGTATTTTTCTATAACTTGCTCCAGTCTGAAATGTGCCCTGATGATTCTCTTGGTGGGAAATCAAGTGCAAAGAAATAGAACTTAGAATTTTTCATTCTTAAGAAATGGCAAGATAGGAGAGAGAAAGTTAGAAACTTGATTAGGGCCATATCCTCGATGGCCTTATAAGCCATGAAAAGTGTATCCTTCCAAGTCCTCCAATATACAGATACTGAGATGGCGTTAGAAGAGGAAAAGGTATTTTGGTATAACCCCTCTGAGAGTTAATTAGGGAGGAAATGGGATTGGATGTGAGATGAAGTAGAATAAGAGGAATAAAAGAGGAATTACAGGTTTTTACTAGACTAATTAGCTTAATGGTGGTACATTTACTGAGGTGGGGAAGACAGGAAGAGGAGTATGTTTGGGAGGGAATATTAAAAAATAAAAATCAGTAGAACATACAAAGTTTGAGGTACCTAGTAAGTATTCATGTGGAGACAATGAATAGACATTTAGATATAGGACCTAGTTTTAAAGCTCAGAGGAGAGGTCTTCGTTGGTTGTATATTTTAGAATTTATCGATTATCAATCACAGTTAAAGATGCAGGATAAGATCAACCAAGGAGCATGTGTAGATGAAGAAATAACCCCTGGAATAATTTAATATTTGGTTTTACAAGGGGGGAACGATTTAGAAAATGAAATTGTAAAGAAGTAGCTAGTGTGGTAAGAGGAAATTCTTGGAGAGTGGCATTAAGAAACCAAGTGAAAAGTAATTCAAGAAGGAGGGAGTGGTTAGCAATGACAAATGCTGTGAGAGGTTGCAAAAGATGAGCCTATTTCTCAGACTTATTAATTCAAATTCTTTTAGGATTTCTACCTAAACCCAATTTCAAAGATTCTGTAAATGAATTTGGCTTTTCACCTCCGGTCCAAAACTGGTAGACTTTAAAGTACACATTAAGTTACTCTTTTAAAAAAGATTATTTTTATTAAGTTATCAGCCTTCAGGACCACAGAAATAAAACTTTGGTCTTTAGCCATTTAATCCTTCACTTTCACTCCACTGGACTTTGACTATGAAAGAAGTTACTAAAATTTATTCTGCTGCTGATAAAAATAAAAAAAGTATATTACTTAATTTAGAAAATAGAAAACACCACAATAAATGTTTGTGTTTTTGACCATTTAAAGAAGAATTTTTCTACTCTAATTTCTTCATTATATGGTAAAATGACTTTAGAATGAACATAAGACTGAAAGCAGGTATGTCCCCAGTTTTTGGATATTTTTTACGAATCTATTTTACACTGACAGTATTCTGTTCCTCTCTTACTTACGTATTGCAAGATAGATTTAAGAGGGAGGCTAGGTTTTAAAGTTAACTAGTGCTCTATTTCCCATGCCAACTAATTTCTGTTGTCTTGTCATCATTCAGTTGATTCAACCCTTGTAGATGCCATTCTTGCATTATAACTTCTCTCATCTTTTTAAACCAAAAAATTTTTTAATATTAGCATAAATTTTGTGGTTTCTGATATTCTCCAGCTATGAAATAATTTCTTTGACACACTTTGAACACTTATAAATGAGGCCTCTCTCAAATAGGCTGTCATGAGTCACAGTTCTTTTATTGTCGTTGCTGTATTTTCCTTTCCTAAGAATTTTTTACCTTTCTCTTAATGTCTAGTAATCATTAGGGACCCTTTCTTTAGGCAGAGTCTCTGGTTACCTCTAATCTCATACAATGTATGAGTGACAAGGCACATAAGTCATGCATATTCATAAGTAATTATTTTTACTTAAAAATTTGCACTTGTTCAAAAAAGACAATTTCATAAGTACAAAAATAGCTTAGATTTTTCAGGAAAGTTACCTTTATACTTCTATCACTGATGTAAAGGCAGTGGCCACTGGAGGTTCTGGGAAGGAAGAGGGAAAAACAGGGGTAATATGGGGACATTTGGGGGATGTTGGAATTGTACTGAATGACATTGCAATGATGGATACAGGCCATTATATATTCTGTCATAGTTTATACAATTGTGCGGGACAGAAGGTAAACTGTAATGTAAGCTACAGTCTACACTTAGTGGCAATGCTCCAATATGTGTTCATCAATTTTAACAAATGAACCACACTAATGAAGGATGTTGTTAATGTCGGAAAGTGTGGGAGGGGTAGGGAGTGGGGCATATGGGAATCCACTATATTTTTTAAGTAACATTTATGTAATCTATAGTATTTTTTAAAATTTACTAAAAAATAAAATAAATAAAACAATTTAAGTTACTTTGTTTCCTACGGGTAAGAGGTAGTGATTTTTATGGATCAGCCACATAGCTTAGAGCAATGTGAGTATTATTTGTGTGGTACTGATACTTAATTTCTCACAGGCTCCTGAAGTCCACCAAAATTCAGTTAGCAGGTGTTGAAGCTGAATGGAGTTTGGGTTCACTGTGAAAGACAGGACTTCTTCCACTTATACAGTCATTTCAACAGAATTGAAAGAGGTGGAGACCAGTTAAAAGATTTTGATAATACATTGCCAATGAGGTTAAAGAGAGCTTGTTCAATAGCTTATTTAATATATAATACAATTGCTCAGATCCTGCAGTTTTGAAAATTTCTGTCTCTGCTTGTTCTCAACATTAGACATTGAATATTGAACATATATAATACTTTTGAATAATACTAATATAGAGTATCTTAACCATAGTTTAAAAATGTATACCCAAATCTAATCACATTGTTCTGAAGGTAATGGTGAGAGGTTCCTGCAGCCAGCTGTAGGGAATGGAGCATCAAACTTCAGAGGGGGTAAAACTCACACTTTCACTCATCAGAGGGCCAGCATTTGGATTCTTAGCATACAAAGATAACTTATGTTCATTAGTGTTGTCCAGTGAATCAACAATAATTAACTTCAAGAAAGTCAAACCTCATTCTAGTACCTTTTCAGGGCTGACCTATTTCCTTCTTAATATGCCAAGTTTAATACTCTAGGTACTGTCTGAACCTTGAATAGAGCGAGGAAGAGTCATAATTCAGAAACTGATAGCACCTCTCTTACTCCATGTAGCCCAAAATACCAGCCTAAATTTTACCTAGGGGCAGGAGAGGTTAACTACAGTTTGAAAATTTAGCTTTAAATTGTATTTACTACTGGAAAGTGACTAAAAATTTGTGGGATCTGCTTACAAAATAATGAAGAGGTTGAACAAAGCAATATTTGAAGGAACTTATATTAATTCATTTAATCAATGAATATTTATTGAGCACCTACTATGCAGCAGGGGTAGATATAAGTGCTGGAGATACACCTGTAAATAAAACAGACAAAATCCTACCCTTAGGGGGCTTAAATTTAAATTCTATTAAGAGCATTGTTGAAAGCAGTGATTGGAGAAAATTAAACCAATTCTTATTTGACTCCATTGAGTTAAAACACGCCAATAACATGTGAAAACCAGTATAGAAGAATATTTCAGTGTAGATTTTCATATATATCTGCTCCCTGAAAGTATCTCTCTGTGGTTCATAGCTCTGCTAGGAGTTGCTCTTTTTTATTTTTCACTTCATCTTTAACGTTATCTAATGTGGCCATCAAGGAAGAGGGGAAGGAGCAGCTTTATCAGCTCTCTGCTCCTGGACTATTAGGGGCCAAAGAGTAATTCAAAGTCTTAAATAGTAACATTTTTTTCTTTTTCATGCCCAGGCTGACAAATCATTGGGCACTAAAATTTTCATAAATATTTAATAAATCCATGTGTGAATAAACAATTTCCAGAAGTGCTATATTCTTTTGTTTTTGCATCCTTATCTAGGTTCCACTTTACTTAATTGTGTTTGCTTATAGTTTGAACTTATCTAACTTTAGTGGCAAAGTGAACATACTTGATCTTTTTTTGATGTCACTTTATCTAATTGAAAGGATTAGGTTGTTCCTAAATCTTTAAATGATCTTTGAAATACTTCTATGTACTTTTGGTTTTAATTATATGTGTGATGCCATACCCTTAAATCAATATTTTAATTTTTTTTCTCAAAAGAGTTCTCAATTTCTTGTCTTATTATTTGGAGTCTAAAATGGTTGGCTTTTCCAACATTGTAATACCATGAATTTTTGGAATCTATAAAAACTTTGCAATCTTGCTTGCAAACTAGACAATTCATTCTGAGTTCTTCAAAGATGTTGTATTAATCAGCCAACGGGGCACTGATGCACAATACCAGAAATTTGCTGGCTTTTATAAAGGTATTTATTTGGGGTAGAAGCTTACAGTTACCATAAAGTGTAAGTAAAGGCCATAAAGTGTAAGTTACTTCCCTCACCAACGTCTGTTGCCACATGTTGGAGCATGATGGCTGCTGACACCTGCAAGGGTTCAGGCTTCCTCTTCCTCTGAATGCTCCATGGTTCCAGCTTCTTGCTATCAGCTATAGGCTAGCATAAGTTTCATCTCTCTCCAGGGCTTGTTTCTCTCCATGCTCAGCTGTTCTGCTTTCTCCTCAAGGCCAGTTGTAAACTATCAGGCAAACAGCTTGTCTCTCTTCCCAGGGCCTCTGCCATGTCTAATGGAGCCTTCTCTCTTTCCTCACATATCTGTTTCTCTGTGTATTTACTTCCCGGGGCTCCAGGATCAAAACTCTTAACTGTCTCTTCTGCCTTGTCATTTTCTCTGTAAGTCTCTGCCCCCTTGGTGGCCCAATCAGAGCCCTAGTCATATTTTAATCAAATATAAGTGAAACCTCTGAATTCAATACAATCTAAGGGTATCATTAGCCCAGAAGATCATAGACCTGTTTACAAACATATTCAGTATTTCTTTTTGGAATTCCTTGATAATATCAAACTGCCACAGATGTAAGTGTAGGCTGTGAAAAAAAATCAGACCAAGCTTATAGAAGATAAAAGAAAAGAAATAAGTATTATTTCACCTTTAATGTCTTTTGAGTGGTAGAGGTAAAGATTGCTTTTTCTTTTATATTAACTGGTTGACTCTTGTACTATGTGAAAAATGCAAAATTTATGAGTTTGATCATTGGATCATGGTTTCAAAGGAGTTAAACAGCACAAGCTGCAGTGGTCTCTTTTTCAACTTTAAATATCATTATCATAGTTTATGGATGTAATAACGCTGGGCATGCTTCTAATACAAAAGTGTTTTTTTCTGTTTCATCAGATTCTCTGAATAGTTGTTTCTAGGATTTACCATGAAGATTTAAGGAACAGTTTTCCCTTATTACATGGTTTCTAGAGATTCCTGTGTTTTTGAATATCAAATATAGTTTTGACTTAAAAATGGGAATAGCAAGAAATAAAACTCAATTATTTCATTTTTCTTCTTTCAACCCAAAAATTCAGCAAAGGTTTACTCTGATCCTTTCATACCTATCAATTTGATTCATAGCCACATTAATTTTCTCTACATTTCTCCAAATAGAAATATAGTTAGGTAGCCCAGAATGGGAGAGTAGGGATCAGTTACAAGTGATTACATGATTCAAGTCTCTGATGCTTAGATTGAAAATTTGTAAGAGTTATAGGTCAATTAAATTGAGGAATATATATTAAAATTATGTTTTGGGATTTTTGTTTTACTGAATTTTTATTCAACATATTCACCTTTGGATATGTAAAGCACAGGGAATAACAGAAACTCAAGGTTGGACCCTAAATTTTGTAGAGTATTCTTAATGTGTTATATATTATACTGCATATAGAATTAATATGAAAGACAAGAAAATGACAGAGTAGTTGAAAGAGTCCAGTGCTAAGAGTTAGGAAATCTTGGTAATTGTCCTGACTTTGACAATCCACTATAGCTTGAATTCTAGCAGGTCACTTGCATCTTCAAGTCCCAATTGTCCTATCTTAATATGAAAGAACCAGTGATTTAACAAATTTCTATACCACTCCAAAATTGTTTTTCATATGGTTTTGATTATTTGCAGGTAACAAAATATTTCTGCTTTATAAATTGTGAAATCTAAAAATATATGTTTCATTATTATAATTTTCTCCCAGTGTTGTGGAAAGAACATTTGAATTTGAATGTCCCCCTAATTACACATTTCCCTGAGTGAATAAATTAACATCTTCCCAATTTTCTTATCAGTAAATAGGGTTAATAGAATATCCATATAGCTGTGGAGACAAAAGAATGAAATACACGCTGTTAAACTCTAAAGCAATGTACATTGCATTGATTAATTTTTTCTTAAAATAAATTTAAAGAATTAATAAGGCTGTTCAATATTTACTTTTCCCAGTTAAGGAGAAGTAGAATCATGTTTTAAGCACAGGAATCACACTGAGAGAATGAGACCACCAAATAAAGATCACTTAATAAGACCAGTTTTAAAGCCAAGGGGAGGTAGTTAAATAATGATGACCCTAAACTGCTTACATAATTTCATGTTTTAAGGGCATCAAATAACAATAACACTAAAAGGAGATGATAAAAAAATCATAAGCAATTTAGCTTCCCTAGTTACCATTTCTACTAATATGAAGAAGATATTTAAAGGTATATATATATGCTTATATTTAAGGAAGGTACCAGGGATTGAGCCCAGGACCTCATACATGGAAATCAGGTGCTTAACCACTTGACCTATATCCACTCCTCCCAAGAAGGTATTTTTTTTTAATTAAACAACACAATAATTTCTGAATAGTTTTTATGAATAAGTGACTAAGCATTTTAAGAGTAGCCGAATCCTAACCAATCATCATTCTAAAGATAGAAAGGCAGGTATAGGAATACTTGTTTTTTGCCTTGAAACTCTTTGGAAGTTTAAATCATTCCCC
>PVKH010002193.1:16502-27962 GCA_004027955.1 Chaetophractus vellerosus
TCCTCTCCTCTCCTCTCCTTTCCTTGCTTCTTTCTTTCTTTTTTGTGACCAGCATGCATTTTATAGTGAAACATTATCCCAGTTGTAAAACTCTTTCCAATTCTCATTAAATTCTAAAGACCTCAAATCACCATTTCATGATTTTGAACTCTTTTCCTGGTCAATGTCTTCCCATTTATTTCTTTTATCATATGTCCTTTTAAAGTAGTGGATAATTCTCCTCTCACTTTCCAACTCTTTTTTTCAATATGGTGCATGTAATAGATGAAGTAAGATAGGATGAGATCTTGGGTTTATAAACCTTCTGACTATATATCATGATGATTCTTGCTTTTGAAAATTACACATAAAATGTACACTCCATCAAGCCATAAACTTTCTAAATAATGTAAAATTATAATTACATGGTGAGAATTAGTTTTAAATCCAAACTTTCACAGATATTTTAAACCTCCATAATTTTCTATTGTATTTAAGTGCACCTCTAATAAAGCAATTATGACTTCATCTTTACTCTCAATGATATGTGTAGTATTTTTTTAACCGTATTTTTTTTTCCTGAATGGCCTTCCAGGTGTTTCATATGTTTTTGAGGAAATGAAATTATTAAAGAGCTAGATATATTAGTTAATGAAAAGTAGAAACTATCTTGCACTGTAAGAATACAGAAAGGATATTTTAAAAGATATATTATGCAGTATTTTAGGAAAGCCAGTGAGGTGGAAATAAATAAGAAATGCATTATATTAGGGCTAGAAGACTGATCTGCAGTGGAGAGAAAGCCAAAGAGCATAAGATGACTATGCTTTGCTGGAGTTTAATAATGATTAATATCATTTTATACTATAGATTCTTTAGCCTAAACTATCTGAAAGTCTTCCTAAAAGAGTTGAGATAATGACAAATCTTATGATTCTTGGCTTATATTCCCAAAAATCCTTCTCTCAAACTTTGAATATCAGTTGTTTCCGAACATTTGCCAATCCATTTGGTAACCACTATCTTTTCAATCTTCTTTTCGACAAATATTAGTAGAATTCTCAATTATCAGCTGCTAAATATCTGAACAATATCCTTTGTCTGGGCAGCTGCTAAATAATCCAGTTGCTGGGCTTATTTCATCTCAAATGCATAGGCTGCCTGCCAATAGCATCACATCTCAGCACCCTTCAACCGGTCCTGATACCGTCCTTTCAGTGGCCAGCTGTTGCATTTATAGTTAAATGGTTGCCAAACCAAAGGCCACAAGAAACAATGCCTTCCCTTTTTTTAAAATCTTTTATCCTGCCCAAGCTTTATCATCAATGTCATATTGCTCTGAGCTATTGCCAGCATCCTACAGATCTCCATAAAGCTTTTAAAAGTTATTTTGTATTCATCATAGATGGCAAATAATTGAAGCAATCCACCTGCTCTAGGGCTTATCTGTCAACTTTGATACTGGTTGCAGCATGAGTGACACTTACTTATTGTTATAAATTTGGCTACTGGTTGTTCAGACAGAGAGAGAAATGCATGTTTTATGATAGATCTCTTTAGGTCCTCTTACTCTTGAGAAATTCAACTATTACCAGTTTCTGGTAGCTATAATTGCATTACTATTTTATTCCTTAACACTTATTTTTAAAATGAAAATAAATTCAATGACATATATGGAAATAAATATATGCCAAGTATATAAAATATTTAAGTTATGGAAAATGTATAAATAAGTAAATTACTCTTATCATGGACATTAAAATAATCACTACTAACTATTGGGTTTAATTTCCAATTTTTTCTTCTGGAAATTACATGTAAATACATTTGGACGCATGCATGAATTAAAATCTTTGAGTTACTATCAAATATTTCTAACAAATTTGGGATATAACCATTTTGGTAAATGAATATTCTTTTTTAATAAGCAATATAAAATAGCTGAGAAATTAGAAAAAAATTGAAAATGAAGGAAATAAAAATAATAAAAAAATATTAATCCTCTGGCAAAATATTTCATATTTCTATTTTATTTAAAATTGAGATAATTCTATACATATTTACTTTCCCTAACACATTCTTGTAAATAATAAACACTATAAATATAAATACAAGGAAGAGTTCATCATTTCACTCTCTTCCCTTTAATTTTTTTGCTTTGTGAAAAATAACATTTATTTTTATCCTTCCATATCTATTTTTTCGATATATTTGTTTTTACAAACCAATGCATCATATTCATATACATTTTATTCTACAATTTTTATTTTAAATATTTTGTGCACATTACTCTGTAGCTTGCTGTTTTCATTTAAATATATATGTATCATTTTGTTTAAAATGATTTTCTTGTGTATGAGATTAGTAACATTTACCCATGTGAGTAAACAAATTTAAAAACTTAATTCTAATGGAATATAAAGTTCCATCATCTTCATTTAAATCTTTCTATAATCAGTAAACTATTGTTTACATTTAGATTATTTATAATTTTTTATTTTATGAATGCAGTTACAATAAGCAATGTGATGGATGAATGTTGGTAGTCGTTTTTGATTATTCATTAGTATAGGTTTCTAGGAATAAAATTAATGGTAAAAAAGCATAAAGCTAGAAAAAGTATCTTGATACATATTGTCTTATGCTTTCCAGAAAGAAAAATAATATTCCAATCAAGCCTTAATTAAAATAACATACCCATTTTGATGTAGATTATATCAAGTATTTTTGTTAAACATTTTCCCTTTCAAAAATAACCATCATTTGTAACTATCCTTTAAAATGCCTACATACAATTTTTTTAAAAAAAGTAATTTGTTTTATGGTTCTTGCATGCAAAAACCCAGAAAAATATTTGAGAAAATAATTACAATTTGCATTTTATTAATGCATATGTAACCTTAAATAAGTCTAATTAAATAGATATAGATATACACATGATCACAGACACTAATGTTTTATATATATGTGTGTGTGTGTGTGTGTGTGTGTATGTATAGACAGTTGTCATTATTCAAGGTAATTATGTTCTCTAGAGTCACTGCGAATACTGAATTAGCAAATATTCTACCTTTTCTCCTGGAGGAAGTAAAGGATTAGATCCCTGCAAGCTTCTGGTCAGAACATTTTTGTCAATTAATCATTACATAACTTTGTTTTATGTGTGTTTCTGTTTAAAGACATCTTATTTAATAGATACTGTCGATTCATTAACACTGAACTCTTGGCTAACAGCACTATAATTCATGCCTGAATGAAGTTTAGCTATTTTCTACATAAGGCACTTCACAGCCTTCCTGTGCTTAGGAACACAAGTTAGCACCTCAGCACTATGCTTGGGGGCCATTTTAAAAAGGGAGAGCACCAATATAGAGCACAAAAACTCAAAAAAATTATCACTAAATTTGCTGCGGAAAGGATGCTCGTTTACAGTATAAGAACTGAGAAAAGAAGATAGAGTGACTTATTTGACCTCAGCTGGGAACATGTGCTTCAGGCAAATCAAATTTTTTGCCAGCTGTGAATATGTCTGCCAATGACTGTAAAAGCTCTGTGAGTGTGGATTTAGGAGTTAAAAATAAACCTGAGTGAATAGGCAAATTGGTACATACAAAACCTGAGGATAACGAAGATTGACATTATATGTATGTACTTGTGTGCGTGTTTATAGCCAGTTTTTGAAAAGTACAATTAAATTATACTCCAAAACTGTTTTACAATCAAATAGAGGGCACAGACCAGTAGATGAATAATCTAATCAACAAATGGTATTAGGGCAACTTCCTTTTTATATTTATTTTTTCATAATGAACCAAATTTAATCAGGAATAAATTTAAATACAAATTATCCAAAATTTTACAAGAATTTCAAGAAAGTTTTATGACTTTTGCAGAAGATCATGTTTTCTTAAACATAATATAAAATGGGGAAAAGGACAATAATAAATGAAAATCGTGATATTGATTACCTCAAAATTTAAAATTTAGATATGATTAAAATCCCAATTGTATCATAAACAACGTGGCTGGAAAGGTTATGAAAAAAACACTTATTTATCCATTGCTGTGGGAGTACAAGTTGGTACAAACACTTGGGAGTACAATTTGACGGTAGCTGGTACTACTTACAAGATACATACTCTAAGACCCAGGAATTCTGTTTTTAAGCATCTATTTTAGATAAACACCTACACATGTGCCATAGTTATATAAAGCATAACTAGTATTTTTTATAAGCAAATATTGGAAATCAACCAGAAACCAGTATGATGAACAAACATGAATCATAGAGTAAAATAGTAAAATAATTTTTTCATCTCCCAATATTTCTTTTTCTTTTTTCACTGGGGTTATTTATTTTACTTTGAAAATTTGGATGGGTTCCATTAATCTTTTCTGATTATTCTAAGTCATGAAACATAATCACAAGAAAAATAATAGAATTCCAAGCCCCATATACTAATCAATAACTCAAGTTATATGCTTTTCAAACCTGAGTTCCACATTTTAGTGAGTGGGAAGCCTGTATTCTGAGACTGAGAATGTAGTCAGATTATTCCTTCTCTCCTCCTGCCATCAATGCTTACCTTCACAGTGTCTTACCTCCTTAGGATGGAAGTCTAAGGATGAAATGAAAGGAGGGAAATTAGATGACACACTAAGTCTTCATTGACTGGTTACCATTTTCTTCTGATGGCGTGGAAGGTGTTAAAAGTAGACTACTATCCTAGAGTGCTTTTGTGGTTCTTTAGAGCAACTCTCCCAGCACTAGGGAAATCTCACCAGCAATGACCTTTCTGTGGGTCATGCACTTTCCTCCAACTGGCTGTGTTAAGTGATTTGTTGACTTTCTCAGCTTCCTGCTAATGTCCATTTTCCTCTCCAGGTGCCTTTTATAGAACACTCATATGAACTTTGTTGCCATGTTCTCCACCCAATATATGGGAAGAAAGCTCAAATGTATTTTATCAGAAAAATCTAGGATTCCAGGCAAATCCCACTGCTGGAGAAATCTCTACTTTGGCTTATCCATTAGCAGCTAGCTAGCCAATCTCTAGTGCAGTACAGATGTCAAGCAGAAATTTTACATCCTCCCATTGTATCCCCCAGCTACAGGAAATGCTTATTGAGTTCCTAACACAGACTCTTTCAGTCCTTTCATTAGACTTGGGGGTCAGTGAGGGACAAGAACCCTTATCCTGTGACATCATAGAACAGCTATTTCCAAAAATCCTCTTCTAAAATCCCCTAATGATCTCCAAAGGTACCTTTACTGTTAGTCTGGGGTTAAGACACTGTGGTGGATTGATTTATGTACCTTAATTTAGATATATTCTTGGTCTTGAACTGTATTCCTGTGGGTGCAAACTCATTGTAAATAGGATATTTTAAAGATGTTATTTTTTAACTTTTTAAAATTGAAGTTTATCATTCATATGTGGACATCCATAAACAATAAGTGTATAGTAAAAGTTGTGAACTTACAAAACAACCATGCATATCAGGGTTCCCATACATTACCCCACCACAAATACTTTGCATTTATGTGAATTTTTTAAAGGTGTGGCTCAAATGAATGAGGTTAGAATTAATCTAGGTTACTGAATTCCTTTATAAGCAGGAGAAATTCAGACACAGAGAAAGCCATGGTTTGGGGATGGAAGCTGGACATCAGTGGAACCTGGAAGAGAAAGGAAAGGACATTACCAAATTAAGGGAAAGCCAAGGAGCCCAATGATTGCCAGCCAGCCAAAATGCTATCTATCCCAGGAAGAAGGAGGCCTTCTAGCCTCTGAAACAGCAAATAAATTTCTGTTGTTTAAAGCAAACCTAGTTTGTGCTATTTGTGATAATAGCCTAGCAAACCTAAGACAGATACCTCTAAGATAAGGTTCCTCAAACCCTTAGCCTGCATAAGAATCACATGGAGAACTTACTGAATGCTGATTTTATTGGACCCCCACACCCAGTCTGGTTCAATAGGTCATGGACAGTGCCCAGAAATTTGAATTTACTACCAGCATTCAGATGGTGCTGATGCTGCCTGTCCTTTTACTAGCACTGCTCTTACAGGTTTACAGAAACTATTCAAAGATGTGCATCTTGATTTGACATATTATTAGATTTCTGATATCTAGGCTCATTAGACAACAACAGAACAATTCCTATTACAGGAATAAAACACACTAATCAGAAAATCTAGAAATAAAATGTAATATATTCTTTCATTATATGTATGTAGCGGTGAAGTGGAATAACTTAATTTATAAGAATTAATAAATATTGGCACCCAAAACCAATTGCTTATGGAAAGAAGGAAATAGTTGAAGGATATTTTTGTAATGATATAATTTATGATTAAAATATAGAAATAATACCAAATCTTATTCAGGGATTAGAAATAACTATAAGAAATTAGAAAGTGGATAAGAAGAATATATAGCAATGACTACATGATAGTGTAAGTCAAGAAGAGTAGAAGAAATGATTAGGGTGCTAATATCATAAATGGCTAATATGTGAGTGTGCATTAGCTTGTGTGTGATTTTCTCACTGTCTTGTTTTTTTTCACATTTAAGTGAAAACCTTTTGTATATCTTTAGTTAAGATTGTTAGTGAATTATATTTACAAAAATATGCTTTTATATACACACAATATTAAATTTTATTTTTTCTTATTTTATTCTAACGTGTAAAAGAAAAGACATTGTAAAAAGAGGAAGGTTCAACTACAGAAAGTGAAATTATAACTGAAGGAAGATCCGTGAAAGGAAGGAAGAGAATAAAATGAGTACTGAATCAAGGAAGTGAATCTTTGACATGAGGAAAGATATTGCCACCTTTTGTATGGATATAAACAAGGAGAGGTGGATGAAAATATAGATGATATTGTAAGTGTGCAGTTGAGAATGCTGTTACATAATTTAATATTGCTTCTTTTTTCTTTAAAAAACATTTTTACTGCAATTTTACTGTAATTTCTGTTTTCGTCATCAGTAAAGAGTAATTTACACAGTAGTCAGCGTTATGTATTTCAAAAGCAATATGATTTGCCTGTGAACCAAAGGTAATTGAATGATTTTTAGGGCAGTAATATTATCCAGAATTTAAAACCCACCTGTCTCTCCTCTTTGGAGAAAGAAGGGCAATTATAGCACTTTATAGCCAATATTTCCCCAAGTTAATGAAATAAACATTGATGGCCATAATCTTAAACTGTGATTCACAAAAACTATGCAATAATATTTTGCCCATTAATTTTGCTCATTTTGCACAAAATCTGTATGTCCCTTCCAAATACTTTCATGCTTTGCTTTTCCCTAAGTGTAAAAATGATGTCTGAGTTTTATGCCTGAGGCTGTGGAATCTTTTGACTTGCTCATTTTACTCCAAGTACTCTTTATCCAAGAAGCTGGGCTGTGGAAAGGGATATATGCAAACAGTTTTAATATAATTTATTTATTATCTGTCATACTTTGGCTATCATCACTTCATATATTTCTTTATTTATAATCTCTTTGTATGCATATTATGTTTGTTTTGTTTTTCTAGTTATTCTCTACCTTGCTTTGAAAAATTAATCTCGCCATGTATATAAGAAAATAAAATCAATATTTTCAACCTGTTTAAATTTGCCCCTCCTTTAGATACCCTTAAAGATCTTGGTATTTGTATATTTCCTTGGCATGCAGAGGATTATAATATAAACTTTCTCAGTATTATAAATATCTTGATGGATTTCCTCTTCATGCAGAATTGTGGGGGCAATAAAATCTAAAGTCAATATTGAGTTTCTATTGCATGACCTTAGATAATCAACAAACCTACCTCTATTTCCCTACCCATAAAGTAGAAAAAATAGTAATAATCTCAAAGAAATGTAGTGAAGATTAATAGAACAAGGTTTGAAAGGCACTTTGAGGTGCTTCGTGTAAACAGAAAATATTCTTATACCTGCAGTGAAATGTAATTTGAAATATGTAATTTGGGTATTATGTGACATACAAGAAAAATTATATTTCCTTACATTTATATAATGATTTACAATTTACCAAGTGCTTTTATATATTATATTCCATTTTAACAGCTTTATTATTCCTTCTTGTTTTTTCAATGGATGTTATTGGAAGAAAACTGAAAAACAGAGAAAAACCTACAAAATTAAACCTCAGAATGTATCTTCCAATATAACTGCTTATTCAGTTATATGTTTGTTTATTTTTAAGGCATTTACCTGACTATTCCAAATTGAGTATCTTAAAATATAGAGAGCTTACTTGAAAATATTTTATCATATTAAAAAAATTTATAAAACAAAATGTAATGATGACAGTAATTATAGATTGAGGCTTCACAGCCATCACTCAGGCCAAAACCAAAGACAAAGCTTCTGAAAGCAACCAGGAATTGACAACACTATGGAAAGGAGTCTTTTTCAGTATAGCTGATTTAGAACTAGACATAGCCCTAAAACTGCTAAAGGCATTAGGGACTGTTTTCTGAGTTTATTTTAAAGGAAAAGTATAAGACACATCATGTGAGCCCACCCTTCAACGCAGCAAGTTGCAAGGCTGTGAAAGCATTCAACATATTCTTATGGACTTATAGACCATGGAAATAATGACAAAAAGAAAAAGATTCTGCAGAGATTTCAATATATTTATTGTGACTCTCTTGACAGTCATCTGATAGCTTGACTTGCAATTGGGGGCTTTGAGGCCTGTTAGTGGCAAAACCGTGGAAAAAAGAAAAGTCCCTTTATTTTAAGCTACTAGAAACTTTAATAGTGTTGGACTACTAGTGCATTAACTCATCTCCACCATGAATTTCCAGTCTACTAAACAAGAAGAAGATAGTGTGGATTTATGTAAGATCAAAATAATAAATCCAAGTAATTCTTTCATATTTTTCAGTGGTTGTTGGGAGTTTCAGGGCTGTGCATAGTGAAGAAATTCTAAGAAGCAGCAAGCCAAAAAAGGCTACAATTAAGGTAAAACCCGAGTTTTATAGTCAGCTAAAATGGAACATTACATAATTTTATCTTTAATATACAGAAGACAAATGTTCCATGTTAATGTGGTAATGATAGTAATATAAATAGTAATAGATTCAATATTTATGAGGTCATCACACAGATATTATACAAAATGCTTTATACATATTTTCTCACTTCTTCCACACAACTCTGTGAGGTAGGTTCCATCATTATTC
The DNA here is from genome assembly GCA_004027955.1 of Chaetophractus vellerosus. Taxonomy (NCBI): domain Eukaryota; kingdom Metazoa; phylum Chordata; class Mammalia; order Cingulata; family Chlamyphoridae; genus Chaetophractus; species Chaetophractus vellerosus. The sequence goes on from PVKH010002193.1 coordinate 25,692, forward strand.
CCCTTCACTGATTATAAAACTCAGCCATAAAATGATTAATTACCTTAAAAAACAGATCCATTAAGCAACAGAGCTGGGATTTGAACTCAGAGAATTTAACTCTAGAACTTATTCTCTGAAATACTAATAACCTAAATTCTTTATTAACTTAAAGTAAATGAGCCACAGATTAATGCAGGGAAGTTATGTTCAATTATTATCATGAGGGAGGATTACATCTTTGAAATGTTCTTTGCAACATTCCATTTCCTGCTTTCTAATTCATCTCCTTTCCTCCTGTCTTCCACAACTTTAACTTTTGCCTAAACAGCTTTTATTGTGCCACTTCTAAAACCAATCCTGGCCATAGAAATAGTTTACTCTGTCATCCCAGTATAAAACTGGATAACTGAGGCAATGGGGTGGAAAGAAGCTTATATTTTTTGATTCAATATACAATAAAATGGTGTAAAATAGTCACAAAGAGAATAACATCTTAAAGAAAAACAATGAAGCTCAAATGATAGGTGCATTGTCACATTTTCATTTGTTCATTGGCATTGTAGAAGAGCCAGCAAATAATACAATTTATGTCTAAATTGAGATTCAATTGAAAGAGGAGTCAGAGAGATTGAGAGGGTAATATGTTTTATCACTGAAAAAAATTGATAAAGAAAACAATTTGCTTAGATCTGTGGTAGTAGCAATGGCTTGTTAATGCTTTACCCATGAATAAGAGTCTTTTCTTCACAGAGGCATTGGCAGAGGGTAAAAGCCAGCAAACTGTCCTCCTTAGCATAGGGTCTGTTCCATGAAGCTCACAGCCATCTGAGGTCAAACCAAGCAGATTCTCAGAAGGCAGGTGATACCACAACAGGAGAGAAAGGAAGGGACTGGGAGACAGAATCTCATTTTATCCTTCAAAAGCCCGAATAAATAATTTGCTCCTATTGCCTGGGGTAATTTGGAGGTGTGTGGTGGGGGGGGGAGGCAGCACAGGAAGACAAAAGGCTAAAGCGTTGTTTCAGTGGGGGTCCCTCATATGGAAAGAAGAGGATTAGAGCATTTCACTCCCTCAAATCATCAATACGTTTTCACGTAGAATATTGAAAACATGCATGCAATATGAAGAAAAATAAAATACATCTCTTTCACCAGCCAGAACAAATAAGTTAGTTCTTTGTGCATATCATCACGGTCTCCCTCTCACTCTCCCTCTCTCTCCTGTCATTGATTTTTAAATATCAAAGCATCATGCACATACTGTTTGTCTTCTCACTCTTTCATACTCACATACACACACAGATACACAGATTTCACACTCAGACATACACTCACACACAAGCCATGAACATATTTTCATGGTCACTGCATTCATAAACCAGTACACAAGTTTTAACAAACCCCTTTGTAAAGACATTGATTTCTTCCTAATTTTTACTCCCATACTCACCACTTAGAATTGTCAATCTTTTACATTTTAATCATTCTTATCACCTTATGGTTAAGTATATTTTTATATGTATATTGGCGATTTGAATATATTTCTTGTGTGGTGATCAAATTTCTTTCCCATTCTTCTCTTAGCATGTCTGCCTTTTCCTTATTGAATTATAGGAGTTGCTACATATTCCAATATAAACTTTTGTTGAGACATTGCCTCTTACTCCATAACTTCCCTTCTCTCTCTTTAATACTGTCATCAAATTTATGACTTTTAAAAATTTTAATGTTTTATAATTGAGCTAAATTTTTATTATTTGTTATTAATTCTTTTTAATAAATTATTGTTTATTTCAAGATTTTGTATTCTTCTAGCTTTATTTTGCTCTTCTACAATTTATCTGGAATTATTTAATTACTTGTATTTGTGATAAGGATTAAGTTTATTTATCATTATGTTTTATAGCTATTTGTTTATTTGTCCATATGTTTATTCATTCAACCTTTCACAGATTTATGAAGAGACCACAACTTCCCACTACCTACAATGCCACTTTGGTAATAAGCCAAGCACAAAATGCTTCTTCTGGACTCTGTGTTTGATCCATTGTCAATCCCTTACCCCCTTAATTAGTATGGCTAATTAATCAATTTTAGAAACAACTTGCCAATTTCTAGAACAAAAACAAAAAAAGAATTGATTATTTTATTGGTATTCCATTGAATATTTTGGAAGGTGTTGATATCTTTAAAACATTAAGAAGCTATTTTATGAATATAATATTTGCTCTCCATGCGCTTATTTTTTTTACTTCATGAATGTCTTCAATGATGTATATAATTTTATTT
>PVKH010002194.1:0-27855 GCA_004027955.1 Chaetophractus vellerosus
TAGTACAGGTAAACTGCCTACAATCGTTCCTGGCACCTACTAAGTGTTTAATGTACAGTATCACTTATTATCATCATCATCAACTCAGGAGAGGAAAAAAAAAACTGGGAGGTTATTGAGGGAGGAGGGGGAGAACAAGCTGGCAGGGACGCTCAGGAGGAGTGGAAGGAAGAGCTAGAATGCTAGCAGAGTGATACTAGGATGCCCAAAAGCCTTCTCTTCCAGCCCCTGGGAAGAGATTTTATTTAAAGTGAGACTGGAAGTCATTTAATGAGGTCAAGAAGAATGGGCTTAGGGACAGCGTGCTTTGATTCAAGACTTGTGTCAACTAGTTATGCTGCTTTGATTATTGTTTTAAACGTGTTCCAGGGGGCTTGGGGTAAGAAAAGAGTTGAGGATGCTCGGTTTTAATGCGAAAAATTGTTAGCTATTCTGGGGCACAGTAGGAGTCTCAAGAGGGTTGTACCTAACAGGTTTCTGGAACAATTAATGAAGTCCAACAGCAAGAATACCGTAGGAGGCACGCTGTGAGGGCCATTAGCCTCTAAGCAGTGGAGGATCGTGCATGATTAACCAAGGTGAAATGGTGGAGTGGAAACCACACTCAAGCAGCTGCAACCAGGGACCGTTTATGAAGTTACTTGGGAACAATGACAAAAACTCCCATTTGCTGCATGCCTAAGAAGATCAACTCTTTTATATATGTTGCTTTAATGCTCTTGATATCCCTGCAAGAGTGGGATATTATTATTCCCATTTTAAGGATGAGAAAACCAAGTATTGATATTAAATACATTTCCTAAGACTAACCAACCAGGAAAGAGCCAGGATTCAAACCCATATCGACTATTTTTGCTGCATTGCAGCTCATGATACTGCTGTGGAGGAAATTTTATTTGGGGAGTTTTGGCCTTTGTATTACAGGAGATGCTTTTCAGCTCTGACTCAGTCTGGAAGGAGTAGATCATAAATGCTTAATCATGGCTAAATAATGTGCAGAAGATAGAGGAGCCTGAGAGAGACAGCTACAGCTCAGAGAGGAAAATCCTTACTGCAGTACCCTGAGGGTCGTAAGGCAGAGAAAGTGCCTTTCCCTTCAAAATGCAGTAAGATGAAGACTATATTTACTGTCATATCTGGACTTGGAGCAGATATTAGTTATTCCCTGCAGTTAGTAATAAGAACCCTGACTCAAGGAAAGGGACAAGCCAAAGCTGTGAGACTTTGATAAGCAGTGCAGTTGATGTTCTGTTGCTTGGACCCCAGGGGTACTACTGTCAGACTTTCATCACAGCCCCTGAAAATACTCATTAGATCACCCTGGTGTCCCCTGACCAGTGCGGAAGCACTGCTTTTCTCCTGCACAAGAGTAAAGAGGGAAAGGCCGAGGGCATGTGTTGCACAGAATAAATCAGCATAAAATATAAGACCAAAGAAAAGGACGTACCTGGCTAAAGCTGATAATCAATTCCTAGCAAAGAGACATTGGCAGTTAATATCAGAGGCCACATTATTGTAGACTATTGATAGTTTATTGTATATAATTATGACTGTTACCTGTAGTGATAGTAATAATAGTGGCAGGCAAGGATTGCTATATATTGGTCACTGTGCTAAGCACTTTATTTCATCTCATTCAATCTTCATACCAAATAGGTGCATTCTATTATTATCCCATTGCACAGATTGAGGAACCTGAGACCAAGAGATTCATTGACTTGCTCAAGATCACACAGCTACCAAGTGGCTCAATCAAGGTTTCACTGAGGCCAGATTCTATGCTTTTAACCCCATCATTCTCATCTGGTTCTTTTGTCTGGCTTCATGAAGTTAAAGTACCACTCCAGGTTCCTGAGGGGGTAGGTAGCCTGCACCTGACAACTGCAGTCAAGATTTGGGTGTCCACACTGGGCTGACCAGGTACGCGGCTTGATGAATGAAGCGCTGCCTTAGCCAAGCTTTTCCCTGACTGGGGGAGTCACCTTTTCAGGTGACAGTTCCCACCAACGGAGACATCAGCATTGTAAACAGGTCACCTCCAAGGACCAGGATTCAATTCCAAATCCTGGCTGTCCCTCAAGCTGTATGGCAAGGGGTACATGACCTAGACTTTTAGATCCCTAATTTCTGCATCTATCAAGCAGGGATGCTAGTACTTCTCTCCTACAGTCATTATGAGGATTAAAGGATAACTGAGGATCAGACACTTAGAGGTGCTCAGTGAATGTTTGTCTCCCAGAGCAAGAGTTACAACTTCTTGGTCCTGTATCCTTTATCACCATCACCTAACACTTGGCATGGTAGGGGGACATCTGAAGGATTTTCAATACACGTGAATAAAATCTTTCTGTTCAATGTAATAGATGTTTGTTGAGTGCAAATATGACACTAAACACAATGAAATAGGCCTCTGATTCCCAAGTGTCCCTGGCTTCTACGGTGGGGCCTGCAGAGAGGGTTCTTGGTTTTTTTTATGTTCTGTCTGCTTTTGGGATGGGCTTGCATGGCCAATTGGGAGCTTTGAAAGACTGAGACTGGATGTAATCTCCTGCTTGCCCTTTTAGGGACAGGAGCCTGAATCCTCTAACCTCACCGCAGAGATGCCTGCATAGGCTTGCTTATGTAGCTGGATGTCTTGCATCCCAGAGCAAGAATTACGGAAAGGACTGTTTTATTGCCTAGTAAAAAGATGTCTAGTCCTCTGCAACACAGAGGAGGCAAGGGTGTATTTTCAATGGAGCTGTAGGAAGGCATCATCTGGAAAAAGAAGTTTCTGTAGTTCCTGATTTCCCTTTTTTACTTTCTCCACTACATTTTTTTTAGGAGGTACCGGGGATTGAACTCAGGACCTCCTACATGGGAAGCAGGCACACCACCACTTGAGCTACATCTGTTCCCCTCCACTGCTTTTTACTTCATAGGAACCTGAAGGGACCTGACAAACTCTCGACACCTCCATGAAGCCAAGGGACCAGCACCTGTTATGGAGGGTTGCCTGGGTGATTCCTCTTGTGTCAAAGATGTTTGCTCAAGAACAAGCTGCTGGCTTTTCATCCTGACATCTGCTGATCCAGGTGGTGGAGCTATTTTTGGTAGCCGACTTCAGGAATTACTTCCCAACATCCCCAAGCATATCTCATAAGCCTAATTGCACTGAACCTCTGTGTGTAGTGTGTGTGTGTGTGTGTGTGTGTGTTTACATGCACAGGTGTATACTTCATAAGCTTACTCAGTGAAAATAAGTGATTTAGAGTTTTAAAGAAACCCTCAGCTGATATTTCTGCCAGTCTTTATGACCACTGAGTCCTCTTTATCTACCAGGGGACAGAGTCTTTGAGGAAGAGGATCTGTTCTGAGTAAAACCCTGGCCTGAACGTGCTCCTCCGGTTGTGCTTGGCTGTCTGGGTGCCTGGGGATGGACAGACAGCTTCTCATTGGAAATAAGGGAAAAGATGAGCATTTACTGAATGACTGGTTTTTCTCCTTTAGAAATGAACTAGAGGACAGGTCAGCAGCCAGGCTAAAAAAGTGAAAAATAACAGGAAAATGAGGAAAATTGAATAAGAGAAAGTAGTTTTAAATAGTTACGGCAACATGTTTTTCCAGTTAGACATAAGAAAGAATTGCCGACCCACAGGTTCAGAAACCATAAATGAGTTTCGAAGGAAGTGGAAACCCACTCCTTAAAGATGCCGTTAACAACTGAAACAGCTGTTCATTCTAAAGGTTTTACCCTGTAGAACACACAGTGCTCAAGCCAGTCTAAACATCCTCCACTTAAACTGTCCTGCATCTCTATGATACATTATTAACCCCATTTTACAGATATGGAAATGGAGGCTCAGAGAGTCATTTTGGCCCTAAATTAAAACGGTGTGCATGGCAGCACCAGGTTTCAAATGCAACTCTGTCTGACTCCAAAGCTCACACTTCCAAATCTTAGATTATTCTGTTTCTCTGATTTTGATAAAGAGGCTCTAAGCTTGTTAGTGTGAAACCGTTTGGTGGTAGAATACATCTGCCTGTTTTACAGGGTTGTTGTCAGCATAGATGCGATTACATATAAAAGCACTTTAAGGACTGTGCAATCCTGTGCAAGTGTAAAGAGGTATTATCATTATTATCATCATAGAGTCACTAAATTTTTCCAACTCTATTAATGCTTTTTGTTGTATTTCACAAATCCAGTCACTAGGGGGAGACAGTAGACAATGCATATAAGCAAACTTAGTTTTGAAGTAAAGTATATTTTTCTTTTAAACGATGCTTAGGGATTTAAAATAGAAAAGCAGAGATTTCTACTAGGGGCCAGTTGCCATTCCCATCAAGGTCTGATCCTGTGCTTTAGTTGAAGTGTTCCCATGAAGGCATTTTAATCTATAATGCATACTTTTAAATTGTGGCTATCGCCCAACAGATGAATGGAAGATACTAAAAGCCAAGTATTGACTCTTCATTGTTCCCCAGCCCATTGCCTTCTGTCTTCTCTGTGATTCAACCTGTGATCATTTCTTACTTCATTGAGGCACAGTTTCCCCTTCATTCTCTCCACTCCATTTTGCAGCAGACTCTGTTGCTCATTTGAGGCAAAAGGGAGACGAGGGACTCAACCAGAATCCAATCAAAAGCCCTAAAGAACTTTTATCAAGTAATCTAGTCCAAGGCCCCTCAATTGAATTTAATGCAATCAAAGGATTTTACATCCAGAGGAATAGATTAATTTATAAACATAATCTTTCTTTTTTGGGGATTCACAAAATAATCTCTAACTGCCACAACCCCTCAAAAAAATTGCCCTGCATATTTTTTTTGAACCCACCAAGGGACAACTCTTGATTTCTTCCTAAGAGATTCCCTATGCATGTAGACTGTTGACAATCTTTCCCTCTTGATTCCTCAATATATCTGAACTCTATTAGTAGATAATGGAAGGCCTGGCTAAAGATAAATCTTTGTTTTAGTTGAAAAGTTATATCACCATAACTATCCTTCCCATGTCCATTCCTTTATGTACCCTTTTCCTTCTTCTGTATTTTCCTAATCACCTTCTTTCATTTAAAATACCACCATGATGTGTTCAAAACATGAAGGGGACATGTCTGAAATACACAGGATTTGCTTAAAGGGGGTTGCCCATGGCCACATTTTGACCAATTTGAACATCAAAATGAATAATGACAGTAATGGATAATGACATTGGATTAGAAAAGAATCTATGAGTACATTTATACTAAATTAAAGGGGGAGAGGAGAATGAAAACCCCTTCTTTGTATAAGAATGGCCATTAATAAAAATAGAGGTATAGAATTAAGAAGCCATCACTCGGCAACCACTAAGATATTACTTAATTCAGACAAAATTTATTAATGGATACTAAAGCCACTGAATGAAGTGTTGTTCAGGAAGAAGATATTCATGGAGCTTCAAAGTATCATCCCATAGATTACTTATTAATCATAAAAGGGAAAGGGTACTGGAAAAGGAAATCTGGCAGATACCACCTAAACCAAGTGATCACACTTAACGTCATCAATAGTAGACAAATCAACGTTATGTGTGTGGTGTAACACATAAGGGACACAGTACCACCTGTGTGGTGGCATTCTTGCCAAAAATGTTTAACCTGAATAGAATCAAGAAAAAACAAATCCAAATTGGAGGACATTCTACAAAACAACGGGCCTGAATTCTTCAAAAATCTATGTCATGAAAGACAAATTTGTCTGGGAACAATTCCAGATTAAAAGTGACTAACGAAACAGTTCAACTAAATGCAATTTGAGATTCTTGATTGGATCCTGGATCTTGGGGTTGGGGGGGGGGGTGGGGGACAACAGGCCCTGAAGGACATAATTGGGACAACTGAGGACATTTGAATATGGCCTGTAATAGTATATCAATGTAAAAAATCATGATTTGTGTAATAAAGGAAAAGTTTAAACCAAATTAGAAATAAAAATGAAATAAAATATCCATTATGTGTACATATGTGTATTTCAAAAAATAATTTCTCTGTTTTTCTAAGTCTCCATATTTTACAGGCTTGTAAATATTCCTGTGACCCTAACTCAATTATTTTCTGGTCTTCCCTCTCAATTTTCTTTCTTTTCCTCTTCAGTTGTAGAGAACTCACAAAGAAGAGAGGGAAAATGATCAAGAAATGGCAATTTGAAGGGTACCGTTCTTAGATGGTGTTTCCCTCTGGAATAATTATGGGAGAGCCAAGCCTTTGATGACAGGTATATGAAGGCAGAAGCCACTTCTGTTTTTCTTGAACAAGTGATTGTATAACACTGCTTTAGGGTAAATCATTTTTACTTCCTTTGGGTCTTAAAAAGTTACTTATTTGTAAAGCACAACACTTCCTTCCTTTGCTCTTTCTAGCTCAGCACCCAGGCCAGAAACCTGGAACCAGGGAGGCTCCGTAAATGAGTCATTTGGATTGTGTATCCCTTTAGGCTTAGCCCATGGGCAGTGAAGCTTGTGGTTCCTTGCCAAGAGAGTTTTTGCTATTTTCAAAAATATATGATTACTGTTATTTGAGTTCCAAAAGTCAAAAAGCCTGCTCAGTTAACAAATGGGCAAAAGACTTGGATAGACATCTCTCCAGAGAAGATATACAAATGGACCAGAAGCATATTAAAATATGCTCAACATTATTAGCCATCAGGGAAATGCAAATCAAAACCAGAATGAGAAACCATTTCACACCCATTAGAATGGCTGCTATTTAAAAACAAACAAACAAACAAACAAATAAAATAAGTAAGTGTTGGGGAGGATGCAGAGAAACAGGAACACTCATTCATTGCTTCTGGCAATGTAAAATGGTGCAGCCATTGTGGAAGACAGTTTGGTGGTTCCTGAGAAAGCTGAGTATAGAATTACCATATGACCAGGCAATCCTGCTACTAGGTATATACCCCAAAGAATTGAAAGCAGGGGCTCAAGCAGATATTTTCACACTGATGTTCATAACGGCATTATTCACAATTGTCAAAAGGTGGGAGCAACCTAAGTGTCCATTCACTGATGAATGGATAAAATGTGATATATATACACAATGGAATATTATTCAGCTGTAAAAAGGAATGAACTCCTGACACATGTGAACAACATGGATGAACCTTAAAGACATCATGGTTGAGTGAAACAAGCCGGACACAAAAGGACAACTATTATATGGTCTCACTGTTTTGAAACAGACTATATAAACGCATAGAGTCAGGAGCTAGAATATAGGTCACCAGGGGACAGGGTGGGGGTTGGGACAGGGAAGTTAAGGCTCAAAATGTACAGGGTAGGGAAGTGGATGTGGCTTAACTACTTGGGCATCTGCCTACCACATGGGAGGTCCTGGTGCCACCTAAAAGAAGATGAGCAGAGGCCGCACCTTCCTGCAATGAGCTAGATGCCCCCCCCCCACCACAAGCAGATGCCACAAGCCAGCAGTTGCTGCAGACTGTGGGGAGCAGATTTGGCTCAGGCCATTGGGCACTTGTCTCTCATGTGGGAGGTCCTGGGTTCGGTTCCTGGTGCCTCCTGGAGAAGGCAAGCAAACAATGAGCAGACGGACAAGACAACAATCTGGGGAAGGAGGGGGGATAAATAAAGAAAAATAAAGTAAGTAAATAAATCTTAAAAAAAAGATGTATAGTGTTCCTATTTGGAATGATGGAAATGTTTTGGTAATGGATGGTGGTGATGGTAGCACAACATTGTGAATGCAATTAACAGCACTGAAATATATACCTGAATATGAATACAAGGGGGAAATGTTAGATTGTATATATATGGTGACAGAATTTTAAAAATCCATGGAACTGTACAGTGAACCCTAAGTTAAACCATGGACTTTAATTAATAGTACAATTATTAAAATACGTTATCAATTGTAACAAATGTTCCACACCAAAGCAAGGTGGTGGTGGGGGGGCGGTGTATGGGAATCCTGTATGTTATGCATGGTTGTTCTGTAAACCCACAACTTCTCTAATAGAAAAAAAAAAGTCAAAAAAACCCTGAAGGACCACAAGGTTGTCTCCATAAACTGTAGAGCTGGAACGAATGAATGATTATGTCAGGACAGTCTTTCCTGCCACAGAAGGGAAAATACAAACATTTTCTTGGCTAGGGAGAAGTTTCTTTTTTTGAGTTAGGAGAGGAGGTCATTCGGATTTGATATCCAGAGTGTTTTAGAGAAAGGATCACACTGTGGAAGCCAAGCCCCAGGCTGGGGGACCCGTTGCCTAGATGACCTGTGCTTTGTCTCACTGCCCATGGTGTAGCTTCTTGGAGATGCCTGTGGGCAGCCTGACTCACAGAGGCTGAGAAGTCCCAGCTCGCTGGGGTGTCTGCTCTGAGGGCAGAGAATACCCAAAGGTCTTTGTGCCTTCTGAGAAGAGCAAGTCAGGGGCTGGTGAAGTCCCTCTGGGCTGAGAGGCCTCACAGCGGGGGTGGGGAAGCACGTGTGAACAACCTCTTGTTCAGAGGCCCTGGAGGCACCAGGCTCATCTCAGCAGACGCTGAGGATGCCTAAGAGTAGCTGTGCACCAGCGGAGGATGGACAGGGACCATTGTCCAGGTGCCTCTTGCTTTTCGATGCCAGGACAATAGGTGGCTCCCATCCACCCCAAACTTCAATCACTTTAGAAATAAGAAGGAAGGGGCCACACAGCCTCGAATAAACTGAGTTTAAACCTCCATGTAACTAGTAAATCACTTAACCTAACCGTGTTTAAAATTGGGAAGATTGTTTGCTACCAACAAAATCAGATTCTGCTTAAATCTGAGGAGAATGGGGGCTCAGATTCAGAAATTAAATTGATTTATGTACAATCAGTGCTATACCTTGACGGTCTGAGTCAGAGACTATGAATGGCAATAAACATTTTGTTGGGTTGATTTGGGGCCTCAAAAAATGAGCAGGAATTGTTCTGATGTTACCAATAGCTGACAGTATCTGAATTTTCTTTGCTTGTTTTGTTTTGGATTAAATGATTTTGGCCTCAGTTCTCGTGGTTCTTCTGGGACCTGACGCAGTCGGGTGGTTTGTGGTTTCCTTCCAAGTCTCCCGACCCAGCTTCCTGTGGCTGGAGCCCCGAGGTGATAGCAATGAACACAAAGGCCCAGGGACTCAGGGACCAGAGGGTACCCCCAGGAGAAGCCCATCTGCAGCTCCCAAGAAGCAGCTGGTTCTCCCCCACCCAAGACAGTAGGGGCACCTCCTACAATTTTTCTTTCAGCTGCCAAGCAGCTTTCCTGCCAGGCACGGATGGTCAGACCTTGAAAAGCATTGAGGAGGTGCAGCGAGCATGGAGGGGCATGACGTATCAGCTGCAGCTGTGATATGACCCCCTCCCTCTCCCTGCACTTTGCCCAATCTCTCTTTCCAGTGTGAAAGGCCAGAGTGGGGAGGCGGCCAGCTCTGGAAGCAATCAGCCCCAAGCTGAGGCGGGGGTGGGGGGGGTGGGCAGTGTTCCTTGATAGTTGTGAAGGAATCACACAGGCAAGTGTGACCTTTGGGGACACAAGGAGGTTACATGGGAGTCTGCAGCTTTGGGAGCCTCTGGGAAACGAATTCTGTTTGTATCCTGTGGCTTTGAGTTTCAAACTGTCCATTACCTTGGAGACTCACTGTTCTAGGAAACAGAATCCACCGTTGGGGGAGGTGAGGATAGAATGGAGTGCATCCTTCATCCCCAGAAAATTTTTTTTCTGGTTCTAGGTGGCTCACCCAGTACTGTCTGGTATTTAGTACATCTGGTACTAGATGGTAATGGGCTGGGGAGCTGGCCTTTGGAGGATTGGCCTGGTTTGTTTTTTTAATATTTATTTATTTATTTTTATTGATTATACATCCCCTTTTTGCTTGTTCTTGCTGTGTTCATTTTTCTCTGCATTCTTCTGTGTCTGCTTGTCTCCTCCTGCTGGGGCAACCTGCTGAGTCAGCTCACTGGCACGGTGGCCCGCCTGCTCTTGGGGGCTCACCCTTGCTCGCGGGGCCTTGCCTTTGCCCGCGGCGGTGTGCCCCGCCCCCCTTGGCTTGCCTTCTTGAGGCTGTCCGCCTGTTCAAGAAGGCCCAGGGACCGAACCCGGGGCCTCCCATGTGGTAAACCGGCACCCTACCAACTGGGCTATCCAGCCAGCCCCTACCTGGTTTTAATAGGAGTTCTCTTCCTCCTGTCTGCTGCTGCCCCAACTATGGCTTTGCTCGCCTTTTAATGGAGGGAGCAGCTCTCTCCAGACACCAAAATGTTGAAGGGTCAGAAATCAGCCTCCCAGAATTCAGCCCTGTGGTGAAGAGCCTGCTCACCAGGCATCCAGCCTGTAAAGAGATATTGGGGGCAGGCACAGGCCAGTGGCCAGGTCTTTGTCCAGAAAAGTGGGGATGGGATGGGGCTGGATAAAGGAGGAAAACATGAGGGGAAAGAGGGCCAAAGGAGTTAAAAGGTGCAGCTTAATCTAAAGGACATATGCATGGCAATGCAAGTACCATAGAGCCGGAAGTTCAGAGGAGCAAATAAGATTGTTAACTACAAGGTCAAATGTAGTTGCAAATAATCTCTCAATGTTTGGCAGCTAGGACAAGAAAATAAAGTCGTAATTCTAAGCAAAAGAATTTCCATTTATTAATAATAATAGCCAGTGTGTCATGCTTACTGGTGTATTGATTTACTAGGACTGCCGTAACAAAGTACGACTAGCCTGGTGGTTTAAAACAATAGAACTTTACTGTCTGACATTTCTGGAGGCCAGAAGTCTGAATTCAAGGTGTCAACAGGGCCATGCTCCCTCCTTCCTTGCCTCTTCTACCTTCTGGTGGTGGCCAGCGGTCCTTGGCATTCCTTGACCTCCAATCTCTGCCTCTGTCATCACATGGTGTCTTCCCTCAGTGGGTCTGTGTCTCTGAATCTCTCTCCTTAAAAAAAAATTGTTCATAAAACTTGCCATTTTGACAATGTTTAAGAGTTCAATTCAGTGGCATTACTTATATTCACAATGTTGTATAATCATCACCACTATCTATTTCCAAAACTTTGTCAATATCCCAAACAGAAACTATACCCATTAAGCAATAACTTCCTCTCCCTCTTCTTATAAGGACAAGTCATCTCCCTAATTCAGTATGATATTATACTAACTAATGATATCTGCAAAGACCTTATTTCTAAATAAGGTTGCATTCCCAGGTTCTATGTGGACATCAATTTTAGGGGGACACAATTCAACCCAGGACTCTAGGTACCAGGCACTATTGAGCACTTTGCAGCATTTATCTCATCTCATCCTCACAACAGCTTCATGAGACAGTGCTAATTTTATGCCCTTTTTACAAATGAGACATGGGGACAGAGAGGTTACATAACTAGTAACTGGTCGACCCAGTTATAACATGAGGCTGCCTAACTCCAGAGCCCAACCTTAAACTCTCAAACTAGTGCTATACTGCCTCAATATATGGGAAGGAGGGTGCACGATTCTTTTAGGCTTCTTGATATGTATGTATCATCAGATCGAGAACTAGAGAGGAGTCCCACAATTGCTCAGTGCACCATACAAACCCGATTTCATCTGGTAAATCCTATGTTTGTATGTGGAGAATGGGAAGCATGTCTCAGGCAGCAGGTGGAACCGAGCATTAGGAGCCTTTTCATTCCAGAAGTTCAGTGAGAGAGGCAGAGTCAGGAAGCCCTTTGCTTCACATCAGATTTCTTAACCTTCAGATTTGGGTTCAGAAAGGGAGGCAGCTCTGTTGAAAATTAAGAGCAAGGGGAAATGGTTACTTTTAGTTAAATATCATGTAATTTTATCTGACACATCTCAGGTGCCTCCCCATTCTCTTGGCCTCACCTGGCTCCTGGACTGGTCTAGTTGTTGCTGTGGCAATTGACTCTGGCCCATCTCTAATGTGCTTCTGATGCCTGAGGCCGATGCCCAGAGTGTCTACCTTCTTCCCGCATTTCTGGATGTGAATGAGTATCATACCACAGGGTGTGGGATCTGGTTTCCTCAGGGGCAAGGGGCCAGTGGATGCAACTCATCCAATGCAGGAAGTTAACCCCCAGGGGGCACATTTTCACCAATGAGACTGGAGATGGGCAGATAAATTCCCTCTCCATTCTTTCCTTTGATGGACAGGCCTGAGATGCATTTTTTCTCTATACAACCTGAGCAGAAATGTCCTGCGTGGCCAAGCAGGTGCACTCATTGGGAAATGGCTGCATCTTCTTGTGACTTGTTGGGAAATTAGTGGACAGCATAGTAACACATTTGCTTCCCGTCCTTCCCTGACTTGTTTTCCTTTTCCCTCACTTCCACTGCCTTGGGATTACTCTTCCCAAATAAAGCATTAGCCCCTAATCCTTGCCTTGGGGCACCTTTCAAGGAATCCAAGAGAAGAGTAATCTAACATGGGCTTCAGAGCTCACAAGTGAAGTTCCTTCTGAACTTTCCCTCTAGGTTACTATCCTACACATCCAGTTTTAAAGGAAGATGAGTTTGCTCACAAACTAGACTGTCCAAGAAACAGAATCCACTGGACATGTGACATATGGACTCAGCTCAGGGGACCTGATGTCCAGTGTCTTCATGGCAAATTTGACTGGATTGGAGAATTCAGAGCCAGTGGACCATGTCATCTGTCACTATCTTTCTTTCCTTGCTGCTTATCTGGTTCTGCAGTGATGGCCCCATTTTCTCTCTTTTGTCCGTGCACTGGTAGGTATACTCTCAGCCTTCAAATGTCACTGTACTAAGATGATTCAAATGCCTTGGACTGAGCCTTTATCTTTCCTTCCTAATAAGCTATATGGTGGCTGAGCCCCAGCGGACTGTAAATCTCTCTTGTGAATTGGCAGCATTAGAAAGTTACTGCCATAACTTTATATTCTAATCACTCTGCACAAGTTCTCTTGCTCTGATGTGACTGCCAAGTTCCTGTGGGACTCTTCACAGATGAATTCCAAACAGCTGAGCAACTTGTAGGCAAACAGAGAGAAATAAAAACTGGTATTTTCCCCCACTGGACTAAGAAAAGGCTAAGACTGAGATGTTCTGGCTTCTTACGACAAGGCCATCTCCTTTAGCTGGTCTTCGGTTGGCCCCTGGCTTTAGAGAAGGCTCACTGTGAGAAATAGCATGAACACTATAGACATATCTTGTGATGGTTAGGCTAATGTGTCAACTCGGCCAGGTAATTGTGTCCAGGTATTAGGTCCAGCAAGCACTGGGCTAATTGTAATACAAGAGAATTTATGGACTTCGATCACCAGTGAGTTTACTGCATGGATGGCTGATTACATCTGCATCAATCAGGGAAATTGGATCAAGAATGGATGACACTTTTATCCAATCAGTTGGCTGCCATAAAAGGGAAGTGATTTCAACATACAGAGAAAATTTCCCAGCTCATCGTTTGACAGCCAACTTCTCCCAGAAACTCATCAAGGACCCTTCATCGGTCTTTCATTGAAGCCCCTGGCTTGCAGCCTGCCTGTGGAACCTGGACTTTCGCATCCCCATGGTCACGTGAGAGACTCTTATAAAATCTTAAATTATTGACAGATATCTCCTGTTGATTCTGTTTCCCGAGAGAACCCTGACTAATACATATCTCCACACCCCTTTCTGTGGACTCTCATGCAAAAATGACATAGTCTATGTTCTTATGAGCTGATGAGTCTCTTGGAACTTCCAATTTAAGTCTTTATAAAATGTGCCCCGTTTCTTCTATAGATAATAAAAATGCCAGAGAAAAGCTGCTGAACCTATATTCCAAGCCTACTGATGGGGGCTGTCTTGGTTATATCAATATGAAAGAAGTTACTTTATGAGGAGATGGCTTCAGAGTCCCTTAGGCTGGGTCAGATTGGAGGTAAGATGGCTAAAGGTCTTTTTGAGAGTGTTTTAGTTTGCCAAGGCTGCTGATGAAAATACCAGAAATGGGTTGGCTTTTATAATGCAAAAATTATTAGAGTAAAAGCTAACACTTCTGAGGCTGTGCAAATGTCCAAATCAAGGCATTGTCAGAGATGCTGTCTCCCCAAAGGTCAGCTGCTGGTCGGATCCTGGGCTCCTGCCACGTAGCAAGGCAAGATAGTGACTTCTCCTCACTTCAGGCCTGCTCCACTGATTCCAGCCTTCGGCCTCTCTCTCAGCCTCTCAGAGTTTCTCTGTCTTCCTCTAGTCCTCTTTCACAAATGGCAGGGTCAAAATGGTGACTGTCTTTCTCTGCGTGTTTCTGCTTTTGGTTCTCAGTTTATATAAGACTCCAGGAAGAGGGCAGAGACCTAACCTTGGTCACACCTCACTGGTGTAATCCAATCAAAAGCCCTAAAGCAATCTAATCAAAAGTGATCTAATCTAAAGTTCCCTTAACTGAATCTAACCAAAAGGTCCGACATAAATTAGGCTTACATGTGCAGGAATGGGTTACCTTAAGAACATAATTTTCTAGGGTCCACAAAAGACTCAAAGACTCTGTAGACAGAGTGTAAGAGAAATCATCTCAGCAGCTCACATTCTACCTAACTCTGTCCTTTTGTACCTCAAAAGCTTTAGGTAGACAGCTCTGAGGTTAGAGATAAATTATGGGAACAATGCTCCTTAAATTGAGACTGAAGCTTCTCTTAGAGTCACTGCCTAGAGGAAAAGTCATTTAAACTATCCTCTGGGGTCTTCTAAAAAGCCCCATTTGGTCATATCATATCTTAGGATGTGGCCCCAGAAGCAGTGTTCACCTAGGCCCACTCTGAAAGTGTCAGGTGTGATGAATGGCAGGAACTTGGGTCAAGGTGAAGTAGGGAAAAGGTTCAGATGTTTACAGAGGAAGGCCACTTTGGTCCAGCAGCTAGTAGGCTGTGAGTTCTGAGACCCGGTTGCCAAAGCCCTTGGCCTCTTTCTCTATCTGCCATTAACTCCACCTTCCATTCCCCTCTGACTAGTGAAACTTCCTACTCTCATCTACTCCCTAGGAAACAGGAGAGAGGAGGGGAGGGACCTCATAGGTGGCAAGGTCACCACACAGGGGCTTGAAAGATCAACATGATCCCTTTAGATCCTGGGCTCTGGATTTTTCTGTGAAGAGCTTCCTGTTTCTTCATCTTGGGTACAATTTTTTTTTTCTTAGTGGGTGAATATCAGAACAACACAGGCCCATTTCTTTTCAGATGTCCAGGTAGCTTCGTATGCTGCAGAGACAGCCAGGACTGATGCATTTGGAGTCAAAGACTTTGCTAACGGCTTCTTTTGGGATCACAGACCTGTAAACAGATATCTGTTCCCAGTGTTTTCTTGGCCATATCTTTGGTGCCAGGTTGTCTGACTGCTGTTTTGTCCGGACATGTATGCAGAATTAACTAGACTACTCAGCGCGGGATCTAGTTTCTCTTTCTTGGTAGACTCAGCATGGCTGTGAGTTGACAAGTCACCCCAGGCCTTCTGAATGCAGACACAGCCTTTACACAACCTCACTTGTCTCCCAACTTTCCTTCTATCTGTGTGAGCCTTTTAATAGCTGGTTGGACCTTAACTATAAAGAAGGCTGAATAAATTCCCATAAGCAGAGAAATAAGAAAACATTTCCCTGGTAGCACATTTCTGCTGTTTTCCTCCTTGTTTTGTTCATCCCTCTTCTGCTTCCCCCACATGGTTTTTGTTGTGGTTGTTAATAGAGTAAGGGCTCCATACATCAGGCACTCTTGAGGCCACCAGGGTTGCTGGCTCTTCCTGGAGTGCTGAGGTGCTGGTAAGAAATGTTCAGTGATGAGAAAGGAAAATTCTTTACCCTGGAAACCCAGGATATTTCTATACATGTAGCTGCTACCCTTTGGTGAGGCACACTAAATACTTATTTTGTTTTTCTGATAATCTGGGTACCTCCTAGGGCAGTAGTTTCCAACCTTTTTACAGAGCCAGGCCCTTCAAGTGAAAAACTCTAGGTGCAATATATTAAACAGATAAAAGCATAAGCTCTGGTTGTGGGGGTAGGGTAAATGTGCCACCCTCTCCACCTCCCCTTTCCCCCTTCCGCTCTTGGCAGCAGTCCTTGAGCCCCCCTCTGAAGCTCTGGAACTCTGCTGAACAGTGAAATGCCACTATGCTAGCAGGAAAAGACTTTTTGTGTCACCAGTTTTAAAAAAAGCATTTTGGGTGTCTATGGTACAGGTTCTGTGGCTCCTACACAAAACTGTTTAATAGAATTCTTCCTGCCTAGAAAGAACCAGCAACCTAGGTCCTATAACAGGCACAGAGATATGGGTATGGTGGTGGTCCAGAGTGCCTGTTTGCACCACGTCCACCATCACCTACCCTGGAAAAACACAAGGGTGTGAGGAAGACCTCTTGGGACCTACGGATCTACTCAGGGCCCAGGCAGAAGAGGTTCTCCCATCAGTTCTGAACCAAGGCTCCTTGACAGTCAGCAAGCTAAAGGGTTTCCCTCTGGGTTCCCTTGACCCCCTATTGGTTCAGTGAAGCTGATCTGTTCCAGTTGACTTGAAGGTCATTGTTTACAAAATGATAACTCTGGTGATTGTTACATAATTGTAATGAGTTTGGATTGACCTTTCCCTCCCCCACAAATTGTCAATGCCCATATGTCTCTGTCCCCCATTGCTAGAGGATGCCATGGACAATCTACCACCTGTGCCAGGGCTGAGTCTCTCAACAAGCACAGCTGAGAAGTGGAGAGCAGATGGAAGGGTTTGCTCTGAGGGTCATTGACTGACAGGGTGATGTATGCAATACCGACCGGCTCTGGCCATCTGCTGTTACCACTGCAACCTCCATTCAGCAATAGTGTGCAGACTCTGTCATCTTGGAGATTGTTTGCTGCAGCCGGCTTTGTCATGTGAGAGAAAAAAGAACACAGGCTTGGAAATGGTTTAAGGGCTTGGTCTAGTAAATCATCTCCTATTAATTTCCAAATATTTTTGAGAAATCAGAAAGGGGAGTCCAGTAAGTTCTATTAGTTCATGGCTGGATGACTGCTCATTGGTTATACGTTTAAAAACCACAGAGAGAGGAATTACATGAAATGCTGTTGCCTTCTTCTGGAGAGAGATTTGTTTTGTTGGTGTTTGCTGTGACATCTTGGGGTTAGTGCAAATCACTTGGTCCTTCATAGAGATGGAATTTGGAAATTTCCTTTAGGTGATCATTAAAACAATAAGCACTAATTTCTCCCTCCAATTTATTGGTCCCATCATATTGAAATAGTACCTGTCAGGCCCTGATGGAACCCATCTGCCCCATCTGTGCCCCCCTACTCTCCTGAGAGGGGTGAAACTCCTGACTCCGCCCTCTGACACCTCTCTACAACACTCTGTTCCACAAACTATCTTCGTTGGTTTGTAAAAAGGCATAATGAGGTGCCATATACCAAATCCAGCATGCGGATCTTGTGTTAAAGGACAGACAAGGTTGATAGGATGGACGTCACTTATGAAGGTGTTGCCATTGCTGACCATCGGAAAAGGCGATTGATTTGAATTTCTTTCTTTGATGATGAATTTGCTAGTCACTCATCCACTAAATATCAGTTGATCACACTCTTTGTGCTCTGATCTGCCCCTAATCTTTTGCTCTTTCCTTACATGTCCGAAAACTTAGCTGACGGCTAATTGCCTCATGTTGGGGAGATGCTGCCTGTAATCATACACAAAAATAAAACAATAGGTCTGAATGAACCAACAGTTCTTAGCACCTATGGAGTGATTGCAGCAGTCACCATTCCCTTTTTTCTGATAAGCAAAACTTCAATCTAAGGACTATTAGTATGCTAATTAGAACTATAGTGAGGAGACTAAGAAAATGGGCTCCAGAGTAAAACTGTCTGGGCTTGAAGCCTCCCTCTGCCACTTACTGTATATGAGACCTTGGGCAAGATATTTCAAGTGCCCCTGTAAAATGGGGTAACAAGATTACTTATCTACCTGTCTAATGTTGCCTACCTCCTAGGGTTGGTGTGAAGATTAAATGAGATAATCCTCGAAATGTTTAGAGAAGAAGATACAAAATTTAAGTCAATATTAGCCATCATTTTGGTTATTATAATTGAAACAACTTTTTGAGCTCTTTAATTTCCCTTTGTTATCAAGGAAAATTTAGGTGTGAAGAGTGAGTGCTGCATATGAATAATGGCAATAGCCTTTTGACTTAACTAATCTTTGTCTAAAAGCTTACTGCCAAAGACAGCTATCCTGGGGAGCAGTAGATTGTGCTCCCTTCTCTCCCACATACACAAAGAGGAGGGCATGCAATGAGATGGAGGATTGCAGTGGCTGTCAGGAGACACAAAATTGGGTATTACATCTTTTTGACCATTTTTGGAAAAATTTTGGGTCAATTCTTCAATCACCCTAAGGTTGCCTTTTCCCACGTACAAAATGAAATAGTTAGATACCACAGTATGTGACAGTGAGATCCTCAGACGTGTATTGTAGTTTAATATATATTTTAAAGTACTTTGCATATAATGTGATACAAATGAGCAAATGCATACATTCTTGTGAGCTCCCAGGGCTCAGTGGAAGGCTTTCTTTTTAACATGGTAAAAGGCAAAACCCTATCATTTATTGAGCTCCTAATAAGTGTTAGGGACTTTGCATTTGTTATATCATCCAGTCTTCATAGCAACTTAGTGAGTAAATTGCATTGTTTCCTTTTAAACAAAGGGACCTGAGGCTCTAAGAGTTTAAGTGATGTGTTCAAGTTCTCATAGTTAGTGAGAAGCAGAAAAGGGATACAAAGCCAGAACTATTAGGGGCTCTGGGGTAGTCATTAGTGCTGTTTGTCAAATATTTCTTGTTCTTCCCCCTGTAAAAAAAAAAAAAAAAAGGAGTTCTTGCCCCCCTCAAAGTTGGGTGGTGCTATGTGATTAATTCTGGCCAATGAATCTTCCAGGCCAGAACATTTAATGACTGAGCAAGGTTCTCCAGAGCTCTCCTTTCCTTCTGAAATGGTGATTGCCTACTCTGTCAGTTCCATCTTTTAGTGATTGTGCTGAGCAGAATGTCCTGCCAACCTGAGTTGGACATGTAGTGTGAGCAAGAAATTAACATTTGTGGTTTTCAGGCTTTAAGATTTGGGGATTCTTTGTTACTGCAATATTACCAGGCATATCTTGACAATAAGGTGATTAACACTGATAGCTAAATTACCTCTGTGACAGTGCTTTTCATGTTTGTCAGGTAGAGGTGACAAGCTGCATAATCTTGATTAAATATTTCTAAGTACTAATGAGGTTATCGGTTGAAAAGCATCTTTCATCATAATTTTTTCAGTGTTCTTTTCCTGATCAATTTATATTTTCTTCCTTGCCTTTCTTTTACCCTCCACTCCCTCCATTCCTTGCCCTGGGCCTCTTTTTTAGCCTGTACACAGATTGAATGCCTAGTAGCACTCAAATATATATATATATATATATTTTAAATGGGGATGGGGAGGGACAATAATTGATGAAAGCAAAAATCTTGAATTCCAATTCTCTTTTTCACTGACAATTTGATTTTTAAAAAAGGTTTGAATTGTTCTTTTACCAAACAAAGTAACATAAGACTCAATTTCTTAGTTTTAACATATCTTCAAAAATCTTTTCCTCCCCATTTCTCTTGGTACCACCTCAGTGTGGCCTGAGGAGGCACTCTAGGAATCCTGGCTAGGACAGTAGTTTGTGCCTGTGCAAGCCGATTGAATTTATTGCCAGCTGGGCCCATGCTTGTCAGTCACCCAATTATCATCAGTAAATATTTAAATGTCAGGCTAGCAGTCCCAGAATGAAGGCTTGGGTATTAGGCCTTTGCAAGTTCAAGCTGATCATTATTAATTCAATGAATGTAGTTGTAAATTGGTGAAGAGCACACAATGGAAGCGATTACAAGTGCTCTTTTCAGTGTGGGCTCGTGCCATTGAACGATGTTTTAAATTTGCTTTTGCCTCATTCCAAGAAAATATGAGATGCAATTCACTTCAAACTCAATGCTTCTTTAGTTTCTTGCCCAAATATTAAGCAAGAATAAGGCAGGTTGGAAGATTCATTGCTGGATGAATTGTTCTGAATGGCTGGGAGTTTGCAGGGTCACATATTGAGCTAATGTGAATTGGCAGGCAAAATGCTTTCCACTGAGATGAATTATGTGTTCAAGGGTTACCTGGTTTTTTATCTGGGTTACACAGAGAAGTCAGGAGGAGATAGAAATGAAATGACCCATTATCAAATAATCAATGAAAAAGCTACACTCCTGCAATGTTTCTGGATCAATATACAAGTTACCTTTCAGATAGATAAATTATTCTTGTGTAGTTCAGAGGAGAACAAAGCCGACTTCCAGCCAGACTCCCGAAGTGCACTTTGGGCAAAAGCAGAAAAAGAAGGCATCCACCCACTAGAGAAAAAAAGCGGGGTGCTTCCTGCGCAGCAGTCTTTCCCAACAATGCCTGATGTAAGTATTCTTAGGAACAAGGTTGGGAAACACTGATCCAGAGGCACATGCTGTTGAAGGTTAAGGGGCTAGTGTAGACGAGTTTCTGGGGAAAGGGCACGTTTATACCCTGAGGGCCAGAATATAAATCATCAAAGACTTTCTGAAAGGCAAATTTCACATTATCTATCCAAATTTAAATTGCTATACTCTTTGACTTGACAATTCCAATTCCCAGCATTTGTCCTAGGAGTGTAGCTATTCATGTATACAAAGATGTTTGCATAAGGATGTTTCTCACCACCTTGCTTGTGATGGTTAAAACATAAAAGCAACTTTAGAATGTTCCACAAGAAGGGAATGGCTAAGTAAATGATAATGTATCAATGCTATTGAATATTATCAACCATTAAAAAGAATGAGGTAAATATCTATGTGCTGACATATAACCTTAGGAAAGTCATTTAACCTCTCAGTACTCGACGTTTCTCATCTGTAAAAAGGGAATAATAAAAATATTCAATAAATATCGGGTGAGAGGCAGACTAAATGAAGACATATATGTGTGCGATAATTATTTATGTGTGTGTATGTATGTGTGGATGTGTGTGTACACATGTTTTTTGAAAGACTGCGACTTAGGGAAGTATCTGAGAGCCCTAGGAGGTAGAGCTACTCATCTGGAGCTGGGGAATGGAAGATGGAGAGAGGAGGGAGGAAGGAAAGTAACCTTTATTGAACTTATACAGTATGGCAGACTGTATACTATATACATTACATAACCATCTCCTTTAATTCTCATAGTCATCTGAAGTGGGTATCAATATGCCCATTTGACAGGTGAGAATAACAAGGATCCGAGAAACTTGCTCAAGGATGTACAGTTGAGAGTGGCAGAGCTAGGCCTCCAATCTGGGTCTAATGCCAAAGCCTTCCATGCTGAGCCCAGACCCATTCATCCCAGAATATTCAGTGTCTACTACAGAACCCGGCTCCATTGTGCTTGTTACATTTAATTAAATAGTTGCTGAAAATATTGAGGACACTGACATAGATCACCCCTTGCTTTATGTTCTTTAACACGTAGGTATACTTAGTACTATAGTTTCTTTAATGTTTAAGTTTTTTTGAAGCTATCTTTGTACTTGTATAAGCCAGTTAATAAATGCTGCAGTAACAAACAACTCCAAATCCTTCATTATTGCTTTGTTACATGTACATGGATTGGCTGCCGCTTTGCTCCATTTTGGGGCTCCAGCTGAAGAGCAGCCCTTTCCTGGAACTTTGTGGGTCCTGTGGGAGAGGGAAAAGAGGGATGGAGGAAACATGCAGTGGTTCTTTACGCTTGCACTTATGTTTCACTGGCCACAGTGAGTCAGGTGGCTGGGCATGAACACGATGGGGTTGGAGGGGTATAAGCCTCCCAAATGGAGGGGCCCTGTAGGAAGGGCCCAGTGAGTAGAAGGTGGTAGAGAGGCAGCAAATATTTTGAACAATAATGCAATGTATCCCACTGCTCCAAGCAAAATAAATTGTAAGCTCCTTGAAATAGGCAGTGTTTTCCATTTCTGTTTATCTTAATATCTAGAAAGGAACATTTACTGTTCCAATTCCAGTGCTTTCTTCAACATATAGTAAACTGAAATAATTTTCCTTTTATGGGAGTCAGTTTTATCCAAAACCAGCAGTTCTCAAGTATGTCAGGGTATCTCTGGGAGTCCCTCAGACACTTGCAGGAGTTCGTGAGGTCACAACTATTTTACTAATCATGCTAAGATGTTATTTGTCTTTTTTACTCTCATTCTTTCATGAGTGTTCAGCAGCTTTTCCAGATGACCTGTGATATCAGAAAATGTCAAATACAAAATCAGATAGGAAAATCAGCTATTGTCTATGAAGCCAGGCATTAAAGAGGTTTTCGAAGATATAAAACAATGCCTTTTTGCTTGCTGATGTTTTTGTTTTGGAAAATATAGTTTTGTTTTATAAAAATGTTAACATTTAATGGGTTTATTTTTTTTTCTACAAGATCAGTAAATGCATCTTTAAGGTTTTTTTTTCAAGTTTTAAATTCTAATACAGCAAATGTTGATATTTATAATCCATCTAAACTAAAACTCTTTGGGGTCCTTAATAATTTTTTAAGTGTGTAAAGGGGTTCTGAGAACAAGATGTTTGAGAACTTTTGTCCTAAAATGATTGTGGTCAGGCCCTGCCTGTCTCACTGTGAGTGTTAGTTGGAAAGATCGTTAAACACAGTTCAAGTTGCCTTAGATCTACTGACGATAACATTGAACCAGTAGGCGCTTATAAATACTGTTATTTTTCATAATCATCACCAGTGTTCCATATCTTGTACTTCCTGGAGGCGAGACATGATTAGTTTGTTAAAGAAGATTGGTTGCATGAATTATTTCTAGCCTTGCAGAAGTTCACAGCTTGATGTTGCATCAATAATGAATAAGAAAAATGGTGGTACGTAACCCCGAAAAGAAAAATGCTCCTTTCTAATAAGAGGCACTAGTAATTTAACGTTGTCTTGAAACTTTATTATCATGTCTCACCAGCTTTAACACAGAAGAACTTAAAAGAAGCCACACATTTACACTGATGAGTAATAATAATGAAGAATACTTTGTCTAGGGCCTTTATTAAGGCTCTCTAGTGCTTTCCACATATGAACTAATTAAATCTCCTTTCACATTGGTGACCAAGTTCAGCTAGTTTGTCTCTTCCCCCTGCCTTTATCTTTGCTCTCTACCAGTAACCTTCCCCAAAGAGGCCTCTCCCGATGAAAGGTCTTGAGTTTACGGACAAAATTCTCTTTTCTCTATTGCAGTGTTCATATCAAATAACTGTGCATAGGACAGTTCTGAAGGAGGATCTGGACATGTATGTGTGAATGTGTGTGTGTGTGTGTGTGTGTGCACGTGCGTGCATGCATGCATGTGTGAGGAATTTAACACCAAGAAGAACTTTGTTTCTTATGAGAAGCCGACAGTGCTGCTTACCAAGCAGTGAGAGGCATGTAACATGTTGCATTTCCCTTTCTGCCTTGGCTTCCAGGAAGCTCAGTACTCACATGATATTTGCTTTCTGTGATTTTTATTCTTTGTTCATAGCAGATTACTTCCATTTTGGAAGCAGGCATTGAATGTATTATTAATAAATGAACAAAAAACAGTCAGATGCAGAACAGCCTTTAAACACAGGTAGGCATGATAACTGTAACATTTGAAGGCCTCAGCTAGGATAGAAAATTCCTCCATGAGGACACCATGTATCTGGCACTAGTGTCTTGTCTGTAGAAGCTACTGGGTTACAAAGAAAATGTGCTTCTGAGAAGAGTCATTCTTCAACCACTGGCACTTATTAAGGACTCAGCAGGAGTATGTTTATCCAACTGGCCCAACTTTGGGCTTAGCCCTGTGGGGATGGGGATGGACATTGGAAGTACTGTATAGGACTGGCTGTTCATGGAGAGCTGCCAGGCATCCCAAGGGAAGCATGGGAGAAGGCTGGGCTAACTGTGGAAAGGGGATGAGTATCAGAATTGTTCCTAACATCATTGCACTGATTAAGGTGTGGACAAGAGAGTGGGAGTCTGGAGGAAGCCTAGGTCCTTTAGGAGCTGAGTTGACATTGTGATGCTTCCATAGTGGGCTCTACCACAGGAATGCCTGACACTCGTAGAGAGCTGTGTCATTACTGAAACTTGCATTTGTTTTCTTGTTGGAATGTACTAACCGCTGGAATATTGCTAGACTATAGCAGAGATAGTGGACAACATTCCTTCCTCCTGATTTGAAGAGGAATATTTTTACAGTAATTCACCATTAATTATTATGCTGGCTGCTTTGAGGTCTGCATAGTTATCTGTTTGTCCTTGCCTCTCTAAATATACATAAGGTATTTATTATGTTACAGTTCCAATATCCTTGCCACCCCACCTTATTTAGAGCTTTCATTAGGAATTGGTATTAAATTTTACAGAATTTCTTCTTAGGCATGTATTATACATTGACTTGTGTCTTCCAAAAAGACATGACCAAGTCCTAACCCCCAGTCCTATGAAAGTAGCTTCATTTGAAAATAGAGTTTTTGAAGATGTAATTAGTTAAGAGGAGACCAGGTTACGTTAGGGTGGGATATAATCCCATTTGACTGGTGTCATCATAAGAAGAGGGAATTTGGACAGAGGTAAGCCCAGGGGAGAAGGCCATGTGAAGACGGAGGCAGATGCATCTGCAAGCCAAGGACTGCCAAGGATGGCCAGCAACCATGAGAAACTAGAGGAGCCAAGAAAGGTTTCAGAGGGAGCGTGGCCCTGCTGACCCTTGATTTCAGAGTACTAGCCTTCAGAACTGTGAGAAAATCCATTTCTGTTGTTTTAAGATACCCAGTTTGTCCTAATTTGTTTTGACAACTCTAGGAAACTAAGACATCATGTATTAGATGGTCACATGGTTTTTCTCCTTTGACCTATTAATGTGGGGATTTATATGATTTAGATTTAAGATGGAATTCCTTTTGTATTTTTGGAATAAAACTTGCCTGACATATTATTCTGTTAATGTATTACTGGATTCTGTTTGCTAAGGTTTTGTCAGGTTTTGATGTCAGTGGTTGGCAGACTTTCTGTCAAGAATTACAAAGCTTTACTTCTTTCTCTATGCTCTGGAACAGGTTTTAGTAACATTGAAATTATCAGTTTCTTGAAATTTTTAAAATTGTCATTCATGGATCCATCTAGGCCAGATGTTTTTAGGTTTTTTTTTCCCCAGGGAAATTATTTGCAACTTAAAAATCTGCTCTCAAAGTTATTGATCATTTTATTCTTGTATCACTTCTTTGGTGAATTTTGATCAATTATTTTTGCCTAGAAAACTTTTCATTAAATTCAGGCTTTCAAATTTATTAACATATAGCTGCTCATGATATTTTTATTATTGCTCTGATACAACCTTATTTTTAGTGTCTCCTTAATATTCCATCACATGGATGTGCCGTAATTAATGTACCAGTTCCTATTACTGGACATTGAGGTTGTTTCTGACTATCTTCTATTTTAAATAATGGTGTGCAAAACATTTCTTGTAAGTTGATCTTTGCACATATCATATTAGGGCTTTTAAGTACTTCTTGGCTATGAAATGTGGCTACTTTTTTCTTAAGGCAGGAGAGAGACCTAAATTCTACTGCCAACTGTGCCCTGGGTAATCTTGTTGAGAGGAATATAACAAAAGGAACATGCTTTTGGATTTAAGTCCTGTCTCTGACTTTTATTAGATTGGGCTCTTGGGAAAATAAATTAGTCTTTCTGAACCTTAGTTTTCTCTTCGGAGAATGGGGATAACAACAGTATTTCTCTATCAGTCACGGCTCAGTATTTTAAGCAGAAAGGGATTTAATACAGAGAATGAAGTATTTACCCAGTTGTAGGAAGCACTGAGGGAGGAAACACTAGTCTGAACCTCCTGGAATGATTCCCTATCACAGATCAGACCCACTGGAGGAGTTGCTATCTCTGAAAACACCATGGAGACTGTTGAGTTCCAGAACACACTATTGAAGCAGCTATCCTGGAGTCAGGAAGCCAGGATGGAAAAGTTGTATTGCCACTGCCTCTGCTTCAAATGCCCAGGAAGTTGGAGAGGGACTGCAATTAGGTTATAAATAAACCACACTTCTCTGTGCCCTTGCTCACCGGAACGAAACTTCCAAAAGGGGAAGGGAGGAGGCCTCTGCTTCACCTCTACCTTCCCAAACTCGTGCAAATATTTATAAAGCTAAGCCTAATTAACATGCAAAACCCCAGCTTTATAGGAATCCAGGAAACACAGTTTTCAACTTTCCAGCATAGAGGTTGAATGAGCCAGTCCACAGTGTCCACCACAACACCCTTTGTAAGATTGTTGTAAAGATTAAATGAAGTAATTCATGGGAGGACTTGGCAGAGGGTACAGTGCAATCAGTGCTGTCATTTGTCAGTGCTTATTGAGTGCAGATCATGTGCCAGGTGCTATGCTTATTTACTAGGAATGGAAATTTCTAGCAATGTTCTTTGCTGTCTTCAATTTCCTTTTAAATAGGTGATAGATCAATATTAAGGACATAATTATATCATGATAAAAAAGTACTATGGGAAAGCAGGGGATAGGGCAGCTCTGTTTGGATTATGTGTTAATTTACCTGTTCATTCCTTAAAAGATGGCTTGAGTGATGGAACTCATCCCATGGGTCAGGCCTAGTGCTGGGTGCAGGGATGTGGAAGAGAACAGCTGGATGCTCTCCTGGCCCTGTGGTATGTGTGTGGGGTGCCGGGAGTGGGGTTTGGGGAAAGTTGGAAGGGACGGCTTCACAGAAGGAGAACATTTGGGTCGAATTTTTAAGGATGAAGGAGATTTTAGGCAGAGAAGAGAAACCAGGCAAGAACAGAATCACAGAATGCAGAAATTATAAAGGATTTTAGCCATCATCTTAGGGCAGCGTTTCCCAAAGTTTGTTTCATAGAATGCTAAGGCCCCAGAGGGCTTCATTGAAGGGTTAGTTCTGAAGTAAGATACCATTTATAGCTGAGGTTTAGAGTAAAATGTCACTAACCCTGTTTAACTCAGTATTTCTTAAAATTTTGACTATGTATACCTTCTTTGACGTAATGTCTGTTAGCATAGAACACATTTTGGGAAACATAGTCCCAAGAGGATCAACCATTTCCTTTTCTGCATGGCAAAATGAGGCCCAGAGACGTTAAGAGTCACACAGTTATGTTATAAATGCTAAGAAGTCAGGGACCATGTTACCCTCCAGCACTTTTATTTCCCAGCCATTAACCCAGTGCATGACACTTAGATTTGCAACAATTATTTGGGATGAAAAATTGATGAATCAGTGAGTGAGTGAGCTGGAAGAGAACTCAGATATCTCAACTTCCAGATTTGTGTTTTTATGAATACAGACCCTTCAGCTGAGAGGGAAAACATTTCCAAAAAAGACCTAGATAAAAAATCTCGTTGAGGGTTATACAGAGTTTTTTCTCTCTTAGGCATGTTGCCAGATAAAACGCAAGACTACCAGTAAAATTTGAACTTCACCTAAACGACAAATCCTTTTTTGGTAATTACGTCCTAAATAGTCAACGCATCATACTTATACTAAAACATCGTCATTTACCTGAAATTCAAATTTTACTGGGTATCCTATGTTTTTTATGAGCCACCTCTGGTAACCCTACTCTTAGGGGAACAATATGGAAACCTCTCTACTTGCTAACGTTACTTGCTAATTGCTTTGAAAAGTGATTCGTAAACAGACTTGTATTTTACTTTCCAATATAGCACAAGGGTCAATCCTTTTAAGTGGGTCTAGGAAGATAAACCGATTATGTACAACTTTGTTTCTTTCAAATTCCTGCTCAGAGGGAAAGCTTTT